>JAGIQG010000031.1:22074823-22255695 GCA_024679065.1 Sphyrna mokarran | reverse complement strand
TCACACAGACCCAGCTCATCAGCAACGGGGGGCATCACACAGACCCAGCTCATCAGCAACGGGGGGAATCACACAGACCCAGGTCATCGGCAACGGGGGGAATCACACAGACCCAGGTCATCGGCAATAGAAGGGGATAAAAAAAAATCGCATGCATCCAGTTCAGAAGGAGCCTGACGCTTCAAAAATTAGTGCCAAATAAACCTGTTGGACTTTAACCTGGTGTTGTGAGACTTCTTACTGGCCAGTCACGAAAACAGCCATCTGTCACCACCCTCTGTTTCCTACTGCGAAGCCAATTATGAATCCATCTTGTCAGACCGCTCTGTGTCCTACGTGCATTAGTCTTAATAAGTCTACCTTGTGGGACTTTGTCAAAGGGTTTGTTGAAATCCATATAAACTACATCAACTGCACTATCCTCATCCACACAGTTGGTTACACGCTCAAAACATTCAATCAAATTTGTTAGGCATGACTTCCTCTGACTTATCCCTGATCAAACCTTACCTCTCCAAATGGAGATGATTCTGAAGGAGAGAATCTTTCTCCAGCACCTTCCCAACCACAGATGTGAGACTCACTAGTCTGTGATTCCCTTACTGGTCTCTACAACTTTCTTAAGTAATAGGACCACATTAGCTGTTCTCCAGTCCTCTGGCACCTCCCTAATAATATATCTCACAACACCAGGTTAAAGTCCAACAGGTTTACATGATAGCACAAGCTTTCCGAGTGTCACTCCTTCTTCAGATCATTCACCTGAAGAAAGAGTGACACTCAAAAGTTAGTGCTACCAAATAAACCTGTTGGACTTTAGTCTGGTGTTGTGACACTACGTACACTTCTTACCAATGCTGACATCTCCGCATCATGACTTCCCCAGTGACCAGGAGGGAATTAAAGATTTGAGTTAGAGCCCCTGCGATTTCCTCCTTGCCCTTCAATAACAGCGCGAGACATAATTCATTTGGATTTGGAGATCTGTCCACTTCTAAGCCCGCCAATACCTTGTCACTCCCCATGATAACATTTTTAAAAAATCATTTAGACAGTTACAGGGGTAAGATGGGTATAGAGGACATGGGCCAAACACGGGCAATTGGGACTAGCTTAATGGTAAAATCTGGCAGCGTGGACAAACTGGGCCTGTTTCAATGCTGTAAATCTCTGTGACTCAATACACCAGGGTAATGTCATCGACATTTTGCATGCTGACAAAATCACTCCCAAAAGGGGTTTGGCAAAGAAAAAGCCATCGAAACGTTCACAAATGTCCTCATCAGTCTGGCCTGTATGATGACAAGGTGGCTACGGCAGGTGAAGACCTAGAAACAAGCTAATGGGGTTAAAGATAGATAGGTCTCCTGGCCCTACTCTGCATCCCAGAGTACTAAAATGGATGGAGAGAGAAATCGCAAATTTCTTGTGCTAATTTACCAAACTTGGTTGGAACCTGGGGTGGTTCCTGCAGATTGAAAAACAGCAAATGTTACGCAACTGTTTAAAAAAGATTTAGGACTGAGTTGAGGAGGAACTTCTTCACCCAAAGTGTTGTGAATCTGTGGAATTCCCTGCCCAGTGAAGCAGTTGAGGCTGCCTCACTGAACGTTTTTAAGGCAAGGATAGATAACTTTCCAAACAGTAAAGGAATTAAGGGTTATGGTGAGAGGATGGGTAAGTGGAGCTGAGTCCACGCCAAGATCAACCATGATCTTATTGAATGGTGAAGCAGACTCGAGGGACCCAGATGGCCAACTTCTGCTCCTCGTCCTTATGTAACTCCAGTCCCACAACAATCCTTAACCATTCCTCTGAAATGGCCAAGCAGGCCAAATCACAACAACGATGCTTAACGGATAAATCAGACAGCTTTGACCCACGCATTGAATTCCAACACAACAAACACCAGCCCAAAAGTCCTTCTGGCTAGCATCTGTAGCCACACACAACCACACTCAGTGAATCAAACACCCTTTTTCAGCCAGTGGCCCAGACTCCATCACCATCATTCTGACAAAGGAGCCACATCGGATTGGGCACCCCAAATGCCTAAGGATCAAAATGCGCACAAAGTCCACCTTCCCATTTTACAAACATTCATTCCCTCCACCACTGATGCACAGTGGCAGCTGTGTATAACACGTGTGAGATGCACCAACTCAATCTTCGACAGCACCCTCCAAACGCAAGATTTCTCTCATCTAGAAGGACAAGGGCAGCAGACACGTGGGGAACATCACCGCCTGTAAGATCCCCCGCTCCGAGCCACTCACCAACCTGATTTGGGAATACATCGGCCGTTCCTTCATTGTCACTGGGTCAAAATCCCTTCCTACAGCACTGTGGGTGTACTGACACTACATGGATTGCAACAGCTCAAGAGGTGAGCTTGAGGGCATTTAAGGATGGGCAATAAATGCTGGCCTAACCACTCCCATCCCACAAAGCGAAGGAAAAGAATAATTTCCCTGTATGCTTTTATGTTTTGTCAATGAAGTTCATTCATTTATGGATGGCCAGTTAACTCATCCTCTCCACCTTCACCTCCCTACTCCAGAGTCCATCAAGCTATAACCTTTACCCTCGGGTACACTGTCTTCGCCTCTGATTAAATCCCTCCGTCTTGCCACCTTACTACTTCATGCTTTGGCTTTCGAAAACCCTCTCTGAAATCTTCCTCTTCGCTCTCACCGCTGCTACTCTCAGTCTCTTTTTGCTCTGTGCTCCATAAACTGTGTTGAAATATACACCAGTCCTAATTTAATTTGGTTAACTCCATCCTTAAAGTTACAAAGGCAGCGCTCAGAACGGAGCAGGCAAACTCGAATCCATTCCTCGCTTGCTCCAAAAACCAAATTCAAAATCCAACTGAATCCAATTCAAGGTCTCCCAAAAGTAAGACAAACCAGATTCGAGTTGACAAGGTGAGGCATTGCACCTTATCCTGGGCTTGATCTCAGCTGTGGTTGCAAATTAAAGATGCAATCATTCAGTTGGGGATAGGAGCTCAATCAAGCTACTCAGCCCCTCGAGTCTATTCCTCCTGTCAGTCAATGCTGTTCTGTACCTCATTCTATTTATCTGCTGTGATTTCATACCCCTTTGTGACCTTTCTAAAAATTTAACTCTCAAATTTTGAGCTTTTCCTTTCCCCTCAATCCTTCTTGGAGGAAGAGAGTTCCAATTTGCCTTTCTTGTGTAAACGAGTCACCAAACCTGAAGGGCCTGGCATTCTATTTTTAGGTCCTGCCTCCTCGTTCTGATCTCAACCGATTTTATGTCATTATCATTCTGTAATCTTGTACATAAGAAATACCAGCCTGATCTGTGCAATTTGTCTTCATAACTTAACCCTTGTGGTCCCAGAATTAATTTGCATTTCCTCCCCAGCCATTCACCTTCCCCCCTCTAAGGTCTACACATCCTCCACTTCCCAGAACTGAATGCAATATCCTGGAGAAAGGTCCAACCATTGACTATGCAACTTAAGCCTTAACATTGTCCCTTAAGTGTCCAAAGACGTGTAGGTTAGGTGGATTGGCCATGCTAAATTGCCCCTTATCTCTTTATCTAAATTCTAAACTGTCGCAAAAACTGTATCCCCACCAGTGCGGGCAGCATGGTGGCGCAGTGGTTAGCACTGCTGCCTCACAGCTCAGGAAGCTTCACAGCGCCAGGGACACAGGTACGATTCCTGGCTTGGTCACTGTCTGTGTGGAGTTTGTCTCCACACGTGCGTGAGTTTTCTCCGGGTGCTCTGGTTTCCTTCCACAGTCCGAAAGATGTGGCGTGGCCGAGCTATATACTGCCCCTTAGGTGTCAGGAAGATTAGGATAAACGCATGGTGGTTTGGCATGTTAAATTCTCCCTTAGTGTACTCGAACAGGCGCTGGAGCATGACGACTAGAGAATTTTTACAGTAACTTCATTGCGGTGTTAATGTAAGCTGACTGGTGCCACTAATAAATAAACTTTGTTCAGTAATTAAAGAAATAACAAATGCCAATGGATCAAAATGCGCACAAAGTCCACCTTCCCGTTTTTTACTAACCAACACACAAATACACTATGTGGGTTTGAAGCCAAAAGAGAAAATGCTGGAAAATCTCAGCACGTGAGTATGAACGTGGCCAGCATGTACTACAGCAGGTTATTTATTGACAGTCAGCCACATCCAGACTCCTCAATGCAGTGTGTGTTTTTCAGTGGCCAACTTTGGCCATTCCATCACCCGAGGAAGGAGGAGTCTGACCTCCTCCCCGCCCCCCCCACTCCCACACCACCTCCAGTCACCGAGGGGGCAGACACCAGGAAATAGCACTTTTGACGAAGCAGTCTATGGCCAGACAAAGGGCAGATGACAAGTCAGATGACAGGTCAGACTTTGTGGTCTTGAAACCACAGAAACCCATGGATTATCCTTCTCAGAACGACAGTGGACATTAACCTGGTCACAAGATAATGTTATACATTCAACACCACATTGCCCCAGATTCTTTATAAGCACAGAATCCCTACGCTGCAGGAGGCGGCTGTGAGACCCATCGCATCGGCACTGATTCTGTGACAGAGCATCGTACCCAGGCGCTATCCCCATAATTCCATATATACATACTCTGCTAATCACCCTTTCTTTACACACTAAGGGGCAATGTAGCACGGCCAATCCACCTAACCTACACGTCTTTGGACACTAAGGGGCAATTTAGCATGGCCAATCCACCTAACCTACACGTCTTTGGACACTAAGGGGCAATTTAGCATGGCCAATCCACCTAACCTACACGTCTTTGGACACTAAGGGGCAATGTAGCATGGCCAATCCACCTAACCTACACGTCTTTGGACACTAAGGGGCAATTTAGCATGGTCAATCCACCTAACCTACACGTCTTTGGACAGTAAGGGACAATGTAGCAGGCCAATCCACCTAACCTACACATCTTGGGACACTAAGGGGCAATTTAGCATGGCCAATCCACCTAACCTGCACATCTTTGGACACTAAGGGACAGTGTAGCATGGCCAATCCACCTAACCTACTGGGCAACACGACAGCTCAGTGACTATCACTGTGCTGTGCAGATACATGGATTTGGGCCTGTGTCTGTGGGAGTTTGCACATTCTCCCCGTGCTTGCGTGGATTTTCTCCGGGTGCTCCGGTTTCCTCCCACATCCCAAAGATGTGCTCTTAGGCTAATTGGCAGAACAAATTCTCCCTAAATTGTCTCAAATTTGGTTTTTAATCCATAGATCTATAAACATAGACAGGGATCACAGGTAGAGGTGGGAACATCGGGGTGACGGCGCGGGCTCATTGGGCCGAAGGGCCTGTTTCCCATGCTGTTTTGTTCTTTGTTCTATCTTTGGACACTAAGGGGCAATTTAGCATGTCAATCCACTTAACCTACACATCTTTGGACACGGAGAGACAATTTAGCTCAGCCAATCCACCTAACATACACATGATTGGACACAAAGGGACAATTTAGCATGGTCACTCCACCTAACCTACACATCTTTGGACACTAAGGGACAATGTAGCATGGCCAATCCACCTAACCTACACGTCTTTGGACACTAAGGGACAATGTAGCATGGCCAATCCACCTAACCTACACGTCTTTGGACACTAAGGGACAATGTAGCATGGCCAATCCACCTAACCTACACGTCTTTGGACACTAAGGGACAATGCAGCATGGCCAATCCACCTAACCTACACATCTTTGGACACTAAGGGACAATGTAGCACGGCCAATCCACGTAACCTACACGTCTTGGGACAGAGACCCAAGTTCAATTCCAGCTTTGATGGCTGTGTCTGATGTTTGCATGTTCTTCCTGTGTCCACACAGGTTTCATCCATTTGGGCAGCATGGTGGCACAATGATTAACACTGCTGCCTCACAGCGCCAAGTTCAATTCCAGCCTCGGGTCCCTATCTGTGTGGAGTTTGCATGTTCTCCCCATGCCTGCATGCCTCCGGGTACTCCAGTTTCCTCCCACAATCCAAAGATGTGCAGGTTAGGTGGATTGGCCATTCTAAATTGCCCTTAGTGGCAGGGGGCAAGCAGGGTAAACATGTGGGGTTACGGGGATAGGGTCTGGATGGGATTGTTGTTGGTGCAGACTCAATGAGCCAAATGGCCTCCTTCTGCGCTGTAAGCATTCCATGACTCTACGAAACTGGAGCACCCGGAGGAAACTCACGCAGACACGGGGAGAATGCACAAACTCCACACAGAGACAGACCTGAGGCCAGAATCGCAACTGGCGCTGTGAGGCAGCAGGGCTAACCACTGTGCCACCATGCAACCCTGGGCAACTAAAACAACACCAGGATCCCATCCAAACTGACCAATCATACAAAAGCTCGCAACACCGTAAGCAGTATAGAGAGAAACACAACATCAAAAAAATGGTACTGGTAGACTGAGTGAGTTGCCAAATGTCAGCCTGCCCATGCTTGTCTGATGCAAGACCTGCACGCCAAGTCCCAGAGCTGCACAGCTTAAGAGCATTCACTGGGTCCAGAGAAACAGATCAAAAAAGTGTCATGAATTGGTATGGATGATAAAATAGCTCAGAAAATGCTTGAAGGTGAAAATACAAGAGAGTTGAAATCATCCTCCAGCCTCACAAAGCTGTGGTTTCAGCCACACTTGGAATTTTGCACACCATTCGACGGGGACTATATATTTTATACGTATATTTTATATATATATATGGAAGAGGTGCACAGATTTACATCACTCAGGGTCCCAGGGTTAAATTACACACAGACCGTTTACAGAAACTGGGCTTGGATTCCTGGAATCTAGAAGATTAAGGGATTTTGTCAAGGCTCTTTAGAGGGGAAGGAGTAGGGTATTGAGGGAAGAACTATTTTCACTGGTTGGGGAGTCTGGGACTGAGGGGTAGAGTGTAAAGATGAAAGATTGACCTTTTTGATGGCGAAACCGGGAAACATTCCAACACACAAAGGGAGAGTGGAAGTTTGGAACTCTGCCACAAATGGCAATTGCTGTTTAATTTCTTTTCAAATGAATATTTTTGTGTTCTCCTCCAGTATTCAACACCACATTGCCCCAGATTCTCTATATCACAGAATCCCACACGTGAAGTTGGATCTTTACGCCCGAGCTGTGACGGGAACACTACATTCCACAGTCTCACCTTTCTTAATCCTGTGTACTCGATGAATGGTATGCTTCGTCTATGTCGCGTGCAAGAAACAATACTTTTCGCTGTGTCCCAATACATTTGACAATAGTAAATCAAATCAAACACTACTTTTCACGGTACACCCCAGTAACTGTGACAATAATAAATCAAATCACAATGGCCTAGCTTTGACTGCCACACTATGTTCCTTCTCTATCAACAGTCTGCTTTGTCTATATAGTGCACAACAATGCTTTTCACCATTTCCCAGTACATGGGACAATAATAAAATCAAATCAAGAGACACGAGACAGATCAGGCGAGGTGTCAGGGAAATGGAGGGCAGGTTCGAGGAGTTTGTGCGTCCCTTCTATATCTCACTCCTGCAACCAATTCGAAAGGTGTCGAATTAAAAGAAAAGTCAAGGCATGATGAAAAACATCCCCAAAGTGCTGCACACAGATAACCACTCATCGAAAAAGAAAGTTAGGGCGGGTAACTCAAAGGAATACAACAGGGAAACAGGCCCAGCCAGACTACACTGGCCAGAAATGGTCTCCCAGCGAGTCCCAATTGCCCATGTTTGGCCCACATCCTGCTAATTCTTTGTATTTATCCAAATGCTTTTTAAAAGCTCACACACGCTGAGGAGATAAGATTTTAAGGAGTGTTTCCGAGAATAAGGAAAAAAAGTGGAGTTGTTTGGGGGAATTCCAGAGAATCTGGGCAGCCAGATTGAGTGAGGCAAAAGATGCAGGAAGAAGGTTGGAAAGTATCAGAGGTAGAGAAAGATTTTCACCATCCATCAACTCCTTGCTTGGCCACTGGGGCAGAGCAGGAAGAAAATCCAATCTGGAATTAATCTCTCCCCCGCTTACCCAGCCCATGGACAGCAGGGAGACAGAGAATGAATGGCCACAGCAGAAAGTGAGGGAGTCACAGGTAACTTTGTGGGATCTCTCCCGCATCTAATTCCTGAACTCACCAGGCACACACACAACAAGGCTGAGGTCAACCACATCTCGCCGGGACTCCCGCTTCAGAAACTTAGGCAAACTTCGACAAACTTCCCAATGTCCGACAGGGCGATTCCAGGGAGAAATAAAAAGAGGAACAACAGCGCCTGGGATCAGGCAGACACAATCCTTTTCTCAACACCGACAAATATCCACCAATATGAACAAACTTCGGCAGCTCGTCCAGAAAACAGCTAGCAACAGAAGCAGCAGAGGAAATGACTCACTGCCGTCAAATCAAACCTGAGATAGAGGCCGGGGGAGGGGACAAGAGAGGAATGAATGGGAGAGAGTGAGAGAGGGATCGGAGAGTGAATGGGAGAGAGTGAGAGAGGGATCGGAGAGTGAATGGGAGAGAGTGAGAGAGGGATCGGAGAGTGAATGGGAGAGAGAGGAGGGATCGGAGAGTGAATGGGAGAGAGTGAGAGAGGGATCGGAGAGTGAAGGGAGAGAGAGAGAGGGATCGGAGAGTGAATGGGAGAGAGTGAGAGAGGGATCGGAGAGTGAATGGAGAGAGGAGAGAGGGATCGGAGAGTGAATGGGAGAGAGAGAGGAGGGATCGGAGAGTGAATGGGAGAGAGAGAGAGAGAGGGATCGGAGAGTGAATGGAAGAGATGGAGAGGGGATCGGAGAGTGAATGGGAGAAAGAGAGAGAGGACGGAGAGTGAATGGGAGAGAGAGAGGGATCGGAGAGTGAATGGGAGAGAGTGAGGGAGGAGAGTGAATGGAGAGAGTGAGAGAGAGAGGGATCGGAGAGTGAATCGGAAGAGAGGAGAGAGAGATCGGAGAGTGAAGGGGAGAGAGAGAGAGGGATCGGAGAGTGAATGGAGAGAGGGAGAGAGAGGGATCGGAGATTGAATGGGATGAGAGAGGATCGGAGAGTGATGGGAGAGAGTGAGAGAGGGATCGGAGAGAGTGAAGGGAGAGAGTGAGAGAGGGATCGGAGAGTGAATGGGAGAGAGTGAGAGAGAGATCGGAGAGTGAATGGGAGAGAGTGAGAGAGGGATCGGAGAGTGAATGGGAGAGAGTGAGAGAGGGATCGGAGAGTGAAGGGAGAGAGAGAGGGATCGGAGAGTGAATGGGAGAAGAGAGAGGGATCGGAGAGTGAATGGGAGAGAGTGAGAGAGGGATCGGAGAGTGAATGGGAGAGAGTGAGAGAGGGATCGGAGAGTGAATGGGAGAGAGTGAGAGAGGGATCGGAGAGTGAATGGGAGAGAGTGAGAGATCGGAGAGTGAATGGGAGAGAGTGAGAGAGGGATCGGAGAGTGAATGGGAGAGAGTGAGAGAGGGATCGGAGAGTGAATGGGAGAGAGTGAGAGATCGGAGAGTGAATGGGAGAGAGTGAGAGAGAGATCGGAGAGTGAATGGGGAGAGGAGAGAGGGATCGGAGAGTGAATGGGAGAGAGAGAGAGAGGATCGGAGAGTGAATGGGAGAGAGAAGAGGATCGGAGAGTGAATGGGAGAGAGTGAGAGAGGGATCGGAGAGTGAATGGGAGAGAGTGAGAGAGGGATCGGAGAGTGAATGGGAGAGAGAGAGGGATCGGAGATGAGGGAGAGAGAGAGAGAGGGATCGGAGAGTGAATGGGAGAGAGTGAGAGAGGGATCGGAGAGGAATGAGAGAGAGGAGGGATCGGAGAGTGAATGGGAGAGAGTGAGAGAGGGATCGGAGAGTGAATGGGAGAGAGTGAGAGAGGGATCGGAGAGTGAAGGGGAGAGAGTGAGAGAGGGACGGAGAGTGAATGGGAGAGAGAGAGAGAGGGATCGGAGAGTGAATGGGAGAGAGTGAGAGAGGGATCGGAGAGTGAATGGGAGAGAGAGAGAGAGGGATCGGAGAGTGAATGGGAGTGAGAGAGAGGGATCGGAGAGTGAATGTGAGAGAGAGAGAGGGATCGGAGAGTGAATGGGAGAGAGAGAGGGATCGGAGAGTGAATGGGAGAGAGTGAGAGAGGGATCAGAGAGTGAATGGGAGAGAGTGAGAGAGGGATTGGAGAGTGAATGGGAGAGAGTGAGAGAGGGATTGGAGAGTGAATGGGAGAGAGTGAGAATCGGAGAGTGAATGGGAGAGAGTGAGAGAGGGATCGGAGAGTGAATTGGAGAGAGAGGGATCGGAGAGTGAATGAGAGAGAGAGGGATCGGAGAGTGAATGGGAGTGAGAGAGAGATCGGAGAGTGAATGGGAGAGAGTGAGAGAGGGATCGGAGAGTGAAGGGAGTGAGTGAGGAGAGGGATCGGAGAGTGAGGGAGAGAGTGAGACAGGGATCGGAGAGTGAATAGAGGAGAAAGAGAGAGAGGGATCGGAGAGTGAAATGGGAGAGAGTGAGGAGGGATCAGAGAGTGAATGGGAGTGAGAGAGGGGAACGGATGAGAGTGAATGGGAGAGAGTGAGAGAGGGAATCAGAGAGTGAATGGGAGGAGAGAGGGATCGGAGAGTGAATGGGAGAGAAGAAGAGCGATCGGAGAGTGAATGGGGAGAGAGAGAGAGGGATCGAAGAGAGTGAATGGGAGAGAGAGAGGGATCGGAGAGTGAAGGGAGAGAGTGAGAGAGGGATCGAGAGTGAATGGGAGAGAGAGAGAGAGGGATCGGAGAGTGAATGGGGGAGAGTGAGAGAGGGATCGGAGAGTGAATGGGAGAGAGAGAGGGATCGGAGAGTGAATGGGAGAGAGTGAGAGAGAGATCGGAGAGTGAATGGGAGAGAGAGAGAGAGGGATCGGAGAGTGAATGGGAGAGAGAGAGAGAGGGATCGGAGAGTGAATGAGAGAGAGAGAGAGAGAGGGATCGGAGAGTGAATGGAGAAAAACAAAAGGGAGAGAGTGAGAGAGAGATCGGAGAAGTGAATGGGAGAGAGTATGCAGAGAAGGATCGGAGAGTGAATGGAGAGGAAGAGAGGGATAGGAGAGTGAACAGAGAGGAGAGAGGGATCGTAGAAGTAGAATGGGAGGAGAGAAGGGATCGGAGAGTGAATGGATAGAGTGAGAGAGAGATCGCGGAGATGAATGGAGAGAGAGAGAGAGAGTGATTGTAGAGTTAATGGAGAGAAGAGAGAGAGGATCAGGGAGTGACATGGGAGTGAGAGAGGATCGAGAGTGAATGGTAGAATGAGAGATGATCGGAGAGTGAATGGGAGAGAGAGAGGGATCGGAGAGTGAAGGGAGACAGAAGAGAGATCGAGAGTGAATGGGAGAGAAGAGAGAGAGGGATCGGAGAGTGAATGGGATGAGAGAGAGACGGAGAGTGAATTGTAGATAGAGAGAAAGATCGGAGAGTGAAGGGAGAGGAGAGGATCGGAGAGTGAATGGGAGAGAGAGAGAAGATGGATCGGAGAGTGAATGAGAGAGAGAGAGAGAGAGGATCGGAGAGTGAATGGGAGAGAGGAAAGGGATAGGAGAGTGAATGGGATAGAGAGAGAGGATCTGAACGTGAACAGAGAGAGAAGAGAGGGATCGGAGAGTGAATGGGAGGAAAGAGGCAAGGGATCGACGAGTGAATGGAAGAGTGAGAGAGAGATCGCGAGAGAATGGGACGAGAGTGAGAGAGAGATCGATAGTGAAAATGGGAGTGAAAGAGAGAGGATCGGAGAGTGAATGGGGAGAGAGAGAGAGAGAGGGATCGGAGAGCGAAGGACAAAGTGAGTAAGGCATCAGAGAGTGAATGGCAGAAAGTCAACCCAGTTTTTATGTATAATCGATACAATTGTCCGAGCCAGTACTATAGGATATTTACAGTGAGAAGAGGGATTGGCGATAGTGAATGGGGAGGAGAGAGAGAGAGGTATCGAGAGAGTGAATGGGAGAGAGAGAGGATCGGGAGTGGAATAGGAGAGAGTGGAGAGAGGATGGCGAGTGAATGGAGTGAGAGAGAGATCGGAGAGTGACATGGAGTGACGAGAGGATCGGACTGAGTGAATGGGAGCGAGAGTGAGAGAGAGATCGGAGAGTGAATGGGAGAGGTGAGAGGTGATCGTGAGCCTCAGAGAGTCTGAGAGTGAATGGAGGAGGAGGTGAGAGAGAGGGACGGAGAGTGAATGGGAGAGAGAGGGATCGGAGAGTGAATGGGAGTGCGAGAGACAGGGATCGGAGAGTGAATGGGAGAGAGTGAGAGAGAGGGATACGGAGAGGAATTGGAGTGAGAGAGAGGGGATCGGAGAGTGAATGGGAGTGAGGAAGGAGGGTACTTGAGAGCCTCATCGGGAGAAGGAGGATTCTCATCTCGAGACGCATATCGCCTAGAGTGAATGGGAGCGAGTGAGAGAGAGAGGGACGGAGAGTGAATGGAGTTGGAGAGAGGATTGGAGAGTGAATGGCAGAGAGTGAGAGAGAGATAGAGAGTGGATCGGAGAGCGAATGGGACAAAGTGAGTAAGGATCGGAGATTTAAGTGAATGGCAGAGAGAGTGAGAGAGAGAGGAGCGGCAGAGCACGAGATGAAGGGGAGAGTGAGAGAGAGAGCGATTCCGGAGAGTGAATGGAGAGACGTGAGAGAGAGAGCGATCGGAGGAGTGAATGGGAGAGAGTGAGAGGGACGGAGAGGAAGGGAGAGACGTGAGAGGACCAATCTGAAAGGGAGGAGGGGGAAAGATAGGTAACGGGGGGGGAAGGGAGGTGGGGAAGTGGAAGGGGGAGGAGAGATGGGGTAAGGGGGAGGGTAGTGTGGAAGGGGAGGGGGAGGGAGAGTGGGGTAGGAGGTGAGGGAGGAGGGAGGGGGAGGGACGAGGGGGAGGAGGAGTGGAGGAGGGGAGGGGAGTGAGAGGTAGGGGAATGAGAGTTCAGGAATGAAGGGGAGTGGGGGTGAAAGGGAATGAGGAGAAGAGGGGGAGGGGGGAGGGGGGAGTGAGGGGGGGCAGTGAGGGCAAGGGGATAGGGGGGGAGGATGGGGGGAGTGAGGGGGGAGGGGGGAGTGAGGGGAAGAGGAACGTGGGAAGGGGAGTGAGGGGAAGGAGAGGAAGTGAAGGGAAGTGGAAAGGGGGAAGGGGAATGAGAGGGAGTGAGCGGGCAGGGGGAGTGAGAGCAGAGGAATGATTGAGAGAGTGAGGGGCAGGGGGAGTGAGGGGAGAGGGAAGTGGGGAGGAGTGAAGAGGGAAGTGAGGAAGGCAGGGAGAAGTGAGGGGAGAGGGGAGGCGAAGGGAGTGAGAAGAGTGAGGGAGAAGGAGAGAGGAGGAAAAGGAGAGGGAAGTGGGGAAGGGGAGGAGAGGGAGATGAGAGGAGGGGAGTGAGGGAGAAGAGGGATGGGGAAGGAGGAGAGAGAATGAGGGGGAGAGGGGGAGGACGGGAGGGGAGGAGGGGAGGAGGGGGCGGGGGGGGAGGGAGGGGAGGGGAGGGGAGGAGGAGGGGAGGCGGAGGAGGGGACGGAGGGAGGAGGGGAGGAGGAGGGGAGGGGAGGAGAGGGAGGGGATGAGGGGAGGGGCTGAGGGCGAGGGGATGAAGGGAGGGGAGAGGACGGGGAGGGGGGAGGGGACGAGAGAGGAGGAGGGCGGGGACGAGAGAGGAGGAGGAGGGACGAAGAGAGCGGAGGGGGAGGGGGGGAGGAGGGCTGAGTGAGGAGGAGGGGTGAGGGGGAGGGGAGGGGGCCGAGGAAGGGGGGAGGAGGGGGGGAGGAGGCGAAGGAGGAGGGGGGGAGGGGACGAGGGAGGGAGGAGGGGGAAAGGGGGAGGGAGGAGGGGGGAGGGGGGAGGGAGGAGGGGGGGAGGGGGGGAGGGGGGGGGTGTAGGGGGAGGGAGGGGGGAGAGGGAGGGGGGAGGAGGGAAGGGGGATGGGGGGGGGAGGGAGGAGGGGGGAGGGGGGGAGGGGAGGCAGGGGGGGTTGGAGGAGGGGGGAGGGGGAGGGAGGAGGGAGGGCAATGGGAGGGGAGGGGGTAGGAGGGAGGGGAGGGGAGAAAGAAGGGAGGGGGAAGGGAGGGGAGGGGAGAAGGAGGGAGGGGAGAAGGGTGGAGGGGAGAGGGAGGGGACGGGGGGGGAGGGGGGAGGGGAGGGGGGGGGGGAGGGGGAGGGGGGTGGAGGGGAGGGGGGAGGGTGGCCGGGGAGGGGGAGGGAGGGGAGGAGGGGAGGGGGGGAGAGGAGGGGATGGGGGGAGAGGGGGGAGAGGGGAGGGTGGAGAGGGGGAGAGGGGAGAGGGGGAGGAGGGGAGAGGGGGAGGAGGAGGGGAGGAGGGGAGGGGAGGGGAGGGGAGGAGGAGGAGGGGAGGGGAGGAGGGGGATAGGGGGAGGGGGGAGGGGAGGATGGGGGGAGGAGGAGGGGAGGGGGAGGAGGGGAGGGGGAGGGGGGAGGGGGGAGGGGGGAGAGGGGGAGGGGGAGGGGGGCGGGGGGAGGGGAGGGGGAGGGGGGAGGGGGGAGAGGGGGAGGGAGGGGAGGGGGGGAGGGGGGAGGAGGAGGGGGAGGCGGGAGGCGGGGAGGGGAGGGAGGGGGAGGAGGAGGGAGGGGAGGGGGGGGAGGGGGGGGAGGGGGAATGGGAGGGGGGGGGGGGGGAGGGGGAAGGGGAGGGGAGGTAGTGGGGAGGGGGAGAGGGGGAGTGCGGTGGAGGAGGGGGGGAGGGGTGAGGGGGGGTGGGGGGAGGGAGGAGGGGGTTGGAGGTAGGGGGAGGAAGGGAGGAGAGGGGAGGGAAGGGGAGGGGGAGAGGGGAGGGAAGGTGGAGGGGGGTGGGGGGTAGGGGAGGGGAGGGGGAGTAGGAGAGTGGGCAGGTGGGGAGTAGGAGAGGGGGGCGGTGGTGGAGGGGGTAGAGGGTGGAAGGGGGGAGTTGGGCGGGAGGGGATGTGGGGAGAGGGGGGAGTTGGGGGAGGGGGGAGGGGAGGGGGGGAGCGAGGGAATGTGGGGGAAGGTGGGAGTGTTGGGGGACGGTGAGGGGGAGGGGGATTGAGGGGGGAGGGGAGGGGGGATGGAAGGGGAGGGGAGGAGGAGCGGGAGGGGAGGGGAGGGAGGAGGGGAGGGAGGGGGGTAGGGAGGAGGGAGTGGGGGGAGGGGAGGGGGGCAGTGGGGGATGGGAAGGGGAGGGGGAGTCGCGGAGGGCGTGGGGGGGACAGGGGGATGAGGTGACAGGGGGATGAGGACAGGAGGGGGATGGGGGAAGGAGGGGGATGGGGGAAAGGTTGACGGGGAAGGGGGAGGATGGTGAGGAATGGGGGAAGGGGGGAGAGGGGAGGAGGCGGGGGGATAGGGAAGGGGGGAGGGGGAGATGGGGAAGACGCATGAAGAGAAGTGGAGGGGAGGGGAGGGGGGAAGAGGATGAAGGAGAGAGGGAAGGGGGAGAGGGGGAGACAGTCAATGTTTCACACACAAGAGAAAATGACCGTTTAGCTCATTATATTATAACTATTGTTATATTTAGAGAAGGGGATGAACAGAATCACAGATTATTTTTTAACATACATGAAAAACATACATGACAAATTGGCTATAATACTCTCCCTCACTCCTTCGTCCCACTCATATCATAGATTATAAGGAGTTACAAAATTGTACTGTAATGTTCTTGTTAGGTGCACAGTCCTTGTAAACTAACAGGATTGTAGTCAAACACACCACACTCTGAAACCCAGTGGCAGATACCACCCATCACAACTTCTGTGGATTTGTTGTCAAATCCTTAACCTGGTCAAAGGGGTTCGAATGCATCTGTAGCACCTCCCAGATAGGGGGTTGGGGTAGTGGGGGTGGGGGTAAACAGTCTCTGGTTGAGATTGGTGGGATCTCTCGTAATGTTGAGAGATCTCTTGGCAGACAGAGTTTGCAATAAATCTCCTGGGTGGCTGGTGGCCGATGGTGTACTGGGCAGTTTTGATGACCTGCTCAGGAATGGAGCAGCTGCCGTACCACACCGTGACGCAGTGCGGCAAGATGCCTCTACGGGCACCAGCAGCTGAGCAAAGCCTTGGGAGGAGGGAACAGGTTTGGCTCTCTGCAACCTCTTCAGGAAGAATAGGCGCCGCTGAGGCTTCTTCACCAGGGAGGAGTTGTTGAGGGACCATGAGAGGTCCTCCGTGTGGTGGGCCCCTTGGAATTTGAAGCTGCAGATCCTTTGCACCCATCAAAATAAAAGCACATCGCTGTGGATGCTGGAATCTGAAAGCAAAAGAGAAAATGCTGGAAAATAGCAGCATCTGTAAGGAGAGAAAAGAGGTGGTGTTTTGAGTCTAGATAATGCTTTGTCAAAGGATCTTTGTAATTGAGGGGTGTAGCTCAGTGGTAGAGCATTTGACTGCAGATCAAGAGGTCCTCGGTTCAAATCCAAGTGCCCTCTTTGGTGATAGACCTTTCCATCCATTGATGTAACTGGGGGATATGTGTGCGCTGTCTCCGCACTTCTTGAAGTCCACAATGAGTCTTCTGAGTGTTCAGGGCCAAGTTGTTTCCATCGCGGGATATCGGACCTCCTCCCTGTATGCTGATTTGTTGTTGTGCGTGATCAAGCCTACCATCGCTGCGTCGTCTGCGAACTGGACGATGGTATTGGTGTCACACACAGTCACAGGTAAAGAGGGAGAACGGGGCTCAGCACACATCTTTGTGGTGCCCAGGGTTAGGGCAGAGGAGGCGATTGAGCAGATTGGGGACTGCTAATTACGAAATTCTGGGTTGGGGTGTTGACTCTCAGGGCAGTTTATGAACAAACGTGGTGGAGATGATGGTGTTAAATGATAAGCTGTAGCCAATGAACTGCATTCTCACTTTGGTGTCTCTGCCTTCCAAATGGGTCGGAGTCCAGTGAAGATTCATGGAAATAGCATCTCCCATTGACTTATTTACACAGTAGATGAACTGGTGCGGGTTGAGATTGGCGATTAGGTAAGTCAGGACCAATCTCTTGAAGTGCTGCTTTGTTTTGAGCACAATCAGCTTCACGCCGAAAATCTTCATTTTCTATATCAATAGTGGGCCCATTGGTTCCCTCCAGCAGGGTTTGCGACTGCTTCCCACATGCACAGGGAACAGGCGTCCTGATCCTGGAGGGAATTGAGGCCTCCCGCCTTCCCCAGGAAGGTTGGAGGCAAGGGCGGGGATACCCTTGCAAGCCTAGCACCCAGGCACTGCCCACCAGGCACCTCAGCACTGCCCACCGGGCATCAGACAGGGCCAGAGGGGGGGCAATTGGTGAGGGGTGGGGACCCATTGCCAATCTGCATTAGGATTGGTGGGAGAGGGAGAGAGGGAGGGGGATGATCGGAGTTGGCCATCAGGGTTGGGGAGGTCACTGGGATGGGATGAAGAGGGGTGGAGGAGATCAGAGCTGGCTGAGGGTGGTCGGGGAGGGGGAACATAAGAGTTGGCCAGGGGAAGTCTGGGAGATCAATGATCAAGATGGTTGCGAGGCTGGCCAGCAGCTGGGAAGCCGGGAATGGGCTGGTGAGGTGGGCCATTGCACACGCGCAATCTCAGTGCTGACAGGCTCTCCAGTGGGAACAGGCGCTAGCCCCTGCTTACTGGAGGGATCCACTCTGGTAAATCCACCCTCCTTACAGATGATGCCAGACCTGCTGTGATTCTCCAGCATTTTCTCTTTTGAGTTTGATAACAACGTCAGCGTCAGGCTTGTTCAGAGGGAGGCAAGTTCAAGGGGGTGAAAACAGCAGAGGAATTAAGATGGCCAGTGCTGCTCCAATAGTTCTCCATCAAGAGTGTGAAAGAGGAGAGTACTAGACGGGGGGCAGGGGAGGCGGGGGGGGGGGGGGGGGGGGTGGGGGGGGGAATGTCTGTTCAGTGGGGAAGCGGGGAAGTTCATATTTCGATTTGAAACATTACCCCTGTTTCTCACTCCACAGATGCTGCCACACCGACTGAACGCTTTCGTCATTTTGTGTTTTCCATTTCAGATCTCTGGCCGCCGGGGCAATTCATCTGAGTTTGCCCTTCACTGAGAGCGCTGGGGGTATACCTATCTCAGGGGCTGCAGTGCTTCAAGAAGGTAGCTCACCATCACTTTCTCAAAGGGCATCCATGAGTGAATTAAAGTCGTAGAACATTACAGCGCAGTACAGGCCCCTCGGCCCTCGATGTTGCGCCAACCAACGTAACCAATTTTATGACCCTCTATCTTAAACCATTCCAATGCCAGCCATATGCCTATCCACTGACCATTTGAACGCCCTTAAACTTGACGAGTCCACAACTGCTGCAGGCAGGGCATTCCACGCCCTTACTACCTCTGAGTAAAGAACCCACCTCTGGCATCTGTCATATAACTACCACCCCTTAATTTAAAGCTATGTCCCCTCGTGTTATCCATCTCCATCCGAGGAAAAAGGCTCTCACTATCCACCCTATCTAACCCTCTGATCATCTTACATGTCTCAATTAAGTCACCTCTTAGCCTTCTTCTCTCTAATGAAAATAACTTCAAGTCCCTGAGCCTTTCCTCATAAGACCTACCCATCATACCAGGCAACATCCTGGTAAACCTCCTCTGCACCCTTTCCAATGCCTCCACATCTTTCTTATAATGTGGCGACCAGAACTGCACACAATACTCCAAGTGCGGCCGCACCAGAGTTTTGTACAGTTGCAACATAACATTTCGGCTCCGAAATTCAATCCCTCTGCCAATAAAAGCTAACACACTATATGCCTTCTTAACAACCTTGTCAACTTGAGAACCAACTTTATCGCAAGTTTATTCGTCAGTGTCATAAGTAGGCTCACGTGAATACTGCAGTGAAGTTACTGTGGAAATCTCCTAGTTGCGACACTGCGGCACCTGTTCGGGGGTTACACTGAAGAGCTTTAGAATGGCCAATCCACCTGCATATCTAATCTGCACATCTTTCGGACTTTGGAGGAAATTCATGCAGACAAGGGGAGAACATTCAGACTCCAGACAGGCAGCGACCCAAGTTGGGCATTAAAACCAGGTCCCTGGCATTGTCAGGCAGCAGCGCTAACCACTGTGCCACTCTACTACACAAAGGAGACATCTTCAGGAGACAGATCGCGCTGTCGTTTCAAATTCAAGCTAGATTCCATTATAGCAATGGATTTGATAACGTCTCTTTTACAAGGGCAATTAGAGATATGCAATAAATGCTGTCTCTTGCTCACAAAGAAACATAGAAATGAGAAGCAGAAGGCCCCTCAAGCCTGCTCCGCCATTCATTTTGATCATGGCTGATCATCAAAATTCAATATCCTGATTCCTCCTCTTCCTCCCCAAAACCCTTGATCCCTTTAGCCCCAAGAGCTGCATCGAACTAAAAGCAAAATACTGCGGATGCTGGAATCTAAAACAAACACAGAAAATGCTGGAATATCTCAGCACGTCTGATAGAACCTGCGGAGAAAGAATAGAGCCAATATTTTGGGTCAAATGGCCATCCAGACTCGAAATGTGGCTCTGTTCTCTCCCCATGAGTGCTGTCAGACCCGCTGAGATTTCCCAGCACTTTGTTTTTGTGCGTTATATCGAACTGCTTCTTGAATTCACAACACTTTGACCTCAATTACTTTCTGTGGGAGTGAATTCCACACATTCACCAGCCTCTGGGTGAAGAAATTTCTCCTCACCTCAGTCCAAAAAGGTTTACCGCTTATCCTCTGACTGTGCTCCCTAGTTCGGGAAGAATCTACCCTGTCTAACCCTTTTAGAATTTTATTCATCACGTGTAGGTTTTCGTGAACACTGCAATGAAGTTACTGTGAAAATCCCCTAGTCGCCACACTGAGGGAGAACTTAGCATCCAACCAGCACGTCTTTCAGACTGGGGGGGGGGGGGGGGAAACCAGGTTGTGCAGACGGTGTATCATTTAAATTCCCTCAGACCGGAATGATATGGTGATCGTTCGTCCTTGGTTGTGACCGTAACTACGGCAACCACCAGGAAACCGTGCTTTGTACAAAATGTGGTGGAGATCTGCCAACTCTCTCCCCCGAAACACTATTGAGGCTGAGAAGAGCTACGGAAAATTCTAAAACTCAAGATTTTTCTTGGGTAAGGAAGTTTTAAGGATCCCAGGTAGACAGTCATGATTCAGAAACAGAGCAGCCGTGATCTAAGGGATTGGTGAAACAGGCTTACTTGAATACTGCAGTGAAGTTACGGTGGAAATCTCCTAGTTGCGACACCGTGACATGTGTTCGGGGGTTACACTGAAGAATTTAGAATGGCCAATCCACTGCAAATCTAATCTCACATCTTTTGGACTTTAGAGGAAATCCACGCAGACAAGGGGAGAACATTCAGACTCCAGACAGTGACCCAAGTTGGAATTTGAATGGCCTCCCCTGTTGCTAAAAGGTGAAGTAAATCTTTTCACGGTCATTTTAGAGAGATTTTCTTCAAGCGGGTAGCACAATTGATTAGCACTGCTGCCTCACAGCGCCAGAGACCCGGCTCGGGTCACTGCCTGTGTGGAGACTGCACGTTCTCTCCGTGTCTGCGTGGGTTTCGTCCGAGCGCTCCCGTTCCCTCCCACAGTCCAAGGATGTGCAGCAGGCAGGGGTGGTTTGGCCTCCTAAATTGTCCGTTAGTCTTAAGGGGATTAGCAGGGTAAACACGTGAAGTTACGAGGACAGGACCTGGGTGGGATTGTTGCTGGTGCAGACTCGATGGGCCAAATGGAGTATAAAAGTAGGGAAACTTTGCTGCAATTATTTTGGGTGTTGGTGAGATCCACATCTGGGGTATTGTGTCCAGTTATTGGTCTCCTTATTTGACGAAGGATGCGGTGGCATTGGAAGCAGTTCAGAGAAGGTGCACCAGATTAATTCTGGGGATGAAAGGGTTTATGTATGAGGAGAGATTAAACAGTCTGGGCTCGTACTTGCTAGAGTTTAGCAGAGGGGATCTAATCGAGGTATGCAAAACTTTAAAAGGGACTGATCGAATAAATGCAGATTAAACGTTTCCTCTTACGGGGGAAATCTCGAACAAGAGGTCAGGGGTGTAGGTTGAGAGGCAGTCGATTTAAAACTGAAGTGAGGAGGAACTTCTCACAGGGGGTGCTGAATTTGTGGAACTCGCTGCCCCATAGCGCGGTGGGGTCTGAATCATTGAATGGTTCCAAGAAGGAGATAGAAAGAATTCTGAGTAAAGAAAGAATAAAAGGATATGGGGAACAGGTGGATTTGAGACCAAGGAGAGATCAGCCTTGATCTGATTGAATGGCGGAGGAGGTTAGAAAGGCTGAATTTGCTAACTTCTGCTCCTAATTCCAATATTCCTATGGCGTCCTTCTGCACTGTACGGATTCTATCCCACATGCCAATCAGTTTAGTGGGTTAGAGAAGGCATGAACATGCCTAACCAATCTCCCCCTGACCCCTCAGGGTGCGATCAATGTAGCCTGCTGTCTCTCCAAACACTTTTAATCCCCAAACAACAGTCATTTTGTTAAAGTAGGACTCAAAATACTTCTCGGAAAGTTCGGAAAGTATCTGAACTAAATGGAGGAGAGGAGGGAAAGACAAGAGGCAAGAATGCAAATGGCCAAACTTGGTTTATTGATGTGCAAAGCAACAAAAATTGGGCCCAATAAAGTTAACAAAGATCAAAGTGCAGTGAGAGTTAACAAAATAAAAAAAAAACAATTGATAGGTATCTGTCTTCATTTCCCATCAGTTCAAGTGCAGCAGTGCGGGTTTTTAAATAAAGGCATTCCCGCTGTCACTACAGGACAGAGTTTCAAACTTATATATTATATTAAGTGTTATTTTAGAATGATTACAATCAAATCGAAAGCTCCCTAAGAGGGAGCGACGGATCTGAAAGGGTTAGAGTTTGCGGGGTCCTCCTGCCGAGGCACTCGACGATAGTGAGGCTCTGGTTTCCAGAAACCGAGGACGGTCAGAAGACAAGGCACCGATCATCGAAGGTCCAGCACCGTGACGTTTATATCCGTTACGGAGACGTGTGTGCACGCCTGAAAGAAAGAGGTGGAGGGAGATTAATCCGTGTGGCTCAGCTGGTAGCCCTCTTGCCTCTCTGAATAGCAAGGTTCTGGGTTCAACTCCCACTCCAGGATTTGAGCACGAAATCTTTACTGACTGACCTTTCCATGCAGTACTGATGGAATGTTGCAATGCCAGGGGTGCTATCTTCTGATTCAATCTGACAGACCCATCTCTTTGCTCAGGTAGAAACAAAAGGTCATACAATTCCTACAGTGCAGAAGGAGGCCATTTGGCCCACTGGAGTCTGCATTGTCCACAATCCCACACAGCCTCTATCCCTTTAACCCCATGCATTTGCCCTGCTAATCCCCGTGATACTGAAGGGACAGTTTAGCATGGCCAATCAACCTAACCCGCACATCTTTTGGACTCTGGGAGGAAATCGGAGCACCCGGAGGAAACTCATAGAGACACGAGGAGAAGGTGCAAACTCCGCACAGACAGTGACACAAGCTGGGAGTCGAACCTGGGTCCCTGGCGCTGTGAGGCAGCAGCGCTAACCACTGTGCCGCCCATAAAAGATCTTAGAGCACTACATCGGAAGAACAGCAGATGAGTTTTAAGTACCTTGCGACATCTGATGATTGTCAAAGTGCTACATTATTGTCCTCTGGTTCCTCACCAAGTAACTTGCTGAAACACTGGCAGGAAACAGTGAAAAGTCAATCACAACCAAACGGAATCTAATCCTGGCCAGTAGCCAGATTCCTTACGGATGCCACACCCTGAGCGCTGAAGGCAGCAGTTGAGCTGCCAGTGGTGGGAGGCAGTCAGGAGACTCTGAGGCTGGCAGTGAGCCAGTATGGGATTCCCCGGCTCGGCGGGGGGGGGGGAGGGTGTGCTGGTTTCCCGAACTTCAAGTCTAACTTGCTCTGAACAAAGCCCATTCTTTACGACTGCTTCACTCAGAGCAGCTTCTGAGTTAAAGCACTGCGGCTCCCACTATAGATCACTATTCTCCCACTGCCACTGAATGAAGGTCTGGACTCAGGAACTCTGGCCAAACTACCTGTGGACATTCTCGTCCGGTTTACCTAGTGTTGAAGAAATGTTATCCCACACCCAACCACTGCTTTCAATAAAACTGCGACTTCAGGTTCACTTCTGAGCATTCTCTATCGGGAACTGGGAAATCAGGAAAAAGCTCACCCGGGATCTGAGCCGGAGAAGTGTTCAGGAATTTATTAACTAATCTAACCCACTCCCACATGGAGACAGGGGCTGAATGCTGATCGCAATCCACTTTGGTGCAAGGGGGAACTTCTCTGAGGAGAGGGAAAGGGATTAGAGTTTCCATTCAGCAACAGACGCTACTTACACTGAACAGAGGCGGTTCCTTGGGATGTGGGTGGAAGCCTTTCTGCTTACAGACAGAGATCTCATCCATCCCGTGATCCGTCAGCCTGAAGAAACCAGACCTAAACACATGCAGAGATCAGTCAGAGCACAGAGCGAGGAACACCAACCACACAAAAGCCCACACCAATCAGCATGAACGGGACAGGAAATCTGTACTCAATCACTGAATCCTTACAGTGCAGAAGGATGCCATTCAGCCCATTACATCTGCATCGACCACAATCCCACCCAGGCCCTATTCTCCGTAACTCTTTATATTTGCCCTGCTAATCCCTCTGATGCTAAGGTTCAATTTAGCATGGCCAATCCATCTAAACTATGCATCTTTGGAGTGTGGGAGGAAACCGGAGCACCAAGAGGAAACCCACGCAGACACAGGGAGAACATGCAAACTCCACACAGACAGTGACCCAAGCTGGGAATAGAACCCGGTTCCCTGGCGCTGTGAGGGCAGTAGCGCTGTGTGATCCCACGAAATGTGTCTTCATGCGCAAGGTAGTGAAAATCTGGAATCTTCTCGAGAAACGGACGAGGCTGGACTTATTGGAAATTTCAAAGCTGAGATCACTAGGTTTTTGGTGAGTGGATGGGTCGACGGATATGGAATAAAGTGATGGGCTAAATGAATGGGACAACACGTTGGCACACTGGTTAGTACTGCTGCCTCACAGCACCAGGGACTTAGGTTCGATTCCGGCCTCGGGTCACTGTCTTTGTAGAGTTTGCACATTCAAGACGTATGGAGTAAAGTGGTGGGCTAAATGGACTTAGGGTACGGATCAACCATGTTCTAACTGAATGAAGGAGCTGAAGGGATTGAACAGCCTGCTGCCATTCCTGGATTTGGATAAGGTTTCATTTGGAAGATCTAACCAGTATCCTGACCTGAGGCAGCAAGACAGGCAGAGACAGGCGAGAGAAAATAGGAGATGAGCTGAGATTCCAACAGCCCTTCCGAAACTGCTGCGCTCAGCTTCTGAGAACGGCGCCAGTCACGTTTGCATCCACTCTGACGCTGGAAAAGTGAAAGCAGTGCAACCTTCTGTCTTCACGAACAGTTATGGGGAGGGTGGAAGAGCAGAGTGTGAGGGTTTCCTCCCATAGTCCAAAGATGTGTGGGTTAGGTGGATTGGCCCTGCTGAATTGCCCTTTAGTGTCAGGGGGATTAGCAGGATAAATAAATGATATTAGGGGATAGGACCTAGGTGGGATTATCATGGGCCAATGGGCCGAATGGCCTCCTCCTCTGTAAGGATTCAATGTCAGTTGGCATTGCTCTTATTTTAAGGTTAGTCTGTCTTCCTCTGAACTTTTACCAATGGAAAACAAAGTTTGTTTATTTATTAGTCACAAATAGGCTTACATTAACAATGTAATGAAGTTATTGTGAAACTCTCTTTGCCGCCACACTCTGGTGCCTGTTCGGGTTACAGTGAGGGAGAATTTAGCATGGCCAATTCAACGAACCAGCACATCTTTGCACTGTGGGAGGGAATTGGAGCACCCGGAGGAAACCCATGGAAACGCGGGAAAACGTGCAAACCCCACACAGACAATGACGTAAGCCAGGAATTGAATCCGGATTCCTGTGAAGCAGTAGTGCTAACCACTGTTCCACTGCCACTCCAACTGGGGGTGTTGAAAGAGAGACAAAGACTTGTTAATCATAACTTTCTACACTGAAGGGAATAGAAGACCTAGTGTTAAGCAAGGTGTTGTCAAACTTTAACCCTTTAGATGTTAATGTGAAGTTTGCACTTTTGAAACGGAGCACACACTAATCCCTTCGCACACTCACTCCTGGTACTTGGGCGAACAAACAATGGCGATGGCCTCTGGAAGCATGATCTGGTAGGAGCTGTGGGTGTGGAGGTCCACGCTGGACAGGAAGGCAGTCTGGGTTGGATGGGTCTGGGGACGCACAAGAGAGAGGTTACTTCCAGAGTGATAAACAATCCACCACATTTAAAAAAAGGCATCAGCGTAACCCAGGAGAGAAACAGCAAACAACTGCAGGCGGTAGGTTCAATCACGTGATTCTCACTTCACTGCCCTGACACAGGACATCACCAATGGAAGATATGGGCATGAGTGTACACCCAGGCTTCTGCTCCCACATCATGCCAATCCACAACCCTCCTCTCTGCTTTCCCATCTTAGTGTTGCAAAATGAGAAGGTGTGAGAGAGTGGGGGAGAAGACAACAGCTCACTTTGTCTGTGAGTACGTGAAAATTAAACAAAATAGAATCATTGAATTCTTGCAGTGCAGAAGGATGGCCATCGAGTCTGTACCGACTTTATCCCCATAATCCCCATGCATTTACCCTGCTAATCCCCCTGACATGAAGGGCGAATTTACCATGGCCAATCCACCTAACCTGCATGTCTTTCAGGCTGTGGAAGGAAACAGAAGCACTCGGAGGAAATCCATACAGACACAGAGAGAATGTGCAAACTCTGCACAGACAGTGACTCAAAGCCAGAATTAAACCCTGGCGCCGTGAGGCAGCAGTGCTAACCACTGAGCCACTCTAAAATCTGAAGGGAATACAATTTTCCCTTTCTTCCTGAAGATCTCCACACGGTCCCAGCCTGACAGCTCCCAGAATTAGCCATTCCCCACGCAGGCGTTTCAACAGTGAGGACAGGCAGCGTGTTTGGGTGGCACAGTGGTTAGCACTGCTGCCTCTCAATTGACCAAGGTTCAATTCCGGCCTTGGGCCACTGCCTGTGCGGACTCTGCACGTTTACCTCTGTACCCTGAGTTGGTTCCCTCCCACACTCCAAAGATGTGAGAGTTAGGTGGATTGACCATGCTAAATCGACCCTAGTGTTAGGGGATTAATGGGCTAAGTGCACAGATTATGGGAACAGGAGCTGGGTGCGATTGTTGTCAGCGCAGACTCAATGAGCCAAGTGCCCTCCTTCTGCACTATAGGATTCTATGATTTCATGGTGGGATGTAAAGTCTTTTTTTTAATTAGTCACAAGGCGGCTTACATTAACAGTGCAATGAAGTTCCTGTAAAAATCCCCTAGTTGCCACACTCCAGCGCCTGTTCAGGTACACTAAGGGGCAACTTAGCACGGCCAATGCAACTAACCACATTTCCTTCCACATTTTTGGACTGTGGGAGGAAACTGGAGCACCCGGAGGA
This sequence comes from Sphyrna mokarran, assembly GCA_024679065.1. Classification (NCBI taxonomy): domain Eukaryota; kingdom Metazoa; phylum Chordata; class Chondrichthyes; order Carcharhiniformes; family Carcharhinidae; genus Sphyrna; species Sphyrna mokarran. The sequence continues at coordinate 22,229,127 of JAGIQG010000031.1, read as the reverse complement.
AACCCTCGCAGGCATTGACCCAAGACAGGGATTGAACCCGAATCCTTGGTGCCGCGAGGCAGTAGTGCTAACCACTGTGCCACCAAGCCGCCCTGAATGTGTCGTTCCAAAGCTCAGTCCAGTTCATTTTCCAGGGAGATACGCTGGATAACGATTGGGACTGATTTCACTCCATCCAGAACGCAGCACTAACATCCACTCCTACAGACTGATCCGGTGGCTTAGCAACACAGCACGGAGAATTTCCTTCCCAGAGTTACGGCAGAATCCCACTCACATGGATCCAGCCCAAGGTTATGAGGTCATCTTGGTCCTGAATCAGGAAGAGTTCCTCTTCGTTCTCCGTGTTACAGTAATCGGGACCCGCAGTCTGTTTCGGCACCAGAACGTGGGTTATGGTAAACTCGTTGTGCATCTGGAGACAAGATCAAACAGATCAGGATACAGCGCAGGGCTGCCCCGCTGCAAACCCAAAGAGCTGACTGGGCTCAGCATTTACTGTCCATCCCTAATTGCCCCTTGAACAAGTGGTAGTGAGCTGCCTCTCTGAACTGCTGCAATCCGTGTGTTAGATATACCACGGTGCTTTTAGGGAGGGAATTGCAGGATGTTTACCCAGCGACAGTGAAGGAACGGCCGATATATTTCCAAATCAGGTGAGGGAGGGGAGCTTGCAGGTGTTACCCATGTGTCTGCTGCCCTTGTCCTTCCAGATGGTAGGGGTCACGGGTTTGGAAGGTGCTGTCTAAGGATGAGTTGCTGCAGTGTATCTTGTAGATGGTACACACTGCTGCTACTGAGCATCGGTGGTGGAGGGAGTGAATGTTTGTGGATGGGGTGCTAATCAAGCAGGGCTGCTTTGTCTTGAATGGTGTCGAGCTTCTTGAGTGTTGTGCGGGCTGTCCCCCATCCAGGCAAGTGGGGAGTATTTCATCACACTCCTGATTTGTGCCTTGCAAATGATGGACAGGTTTTGAAGAAATGGGTAATTGTCCATTGAATGGACAACAGGGACTAGATTAACCCTCCCACATATGGCCTTGGTGGGGTATAAAAGACATCCAGATGCTGTTCCCCATGTCTCTTCTGCATTGAGAGGAATTTAAGGATGGCATGTCTGTGTGTTACAGCTCAAATGAATGAACAGAATAGAACGTGACCTACTGCAGATCCCTCACTGCCTCTGAGCATTTCCTTTCTGACTGGAGTGGGAAATCAATATTAAATTAACTGACTACAAATTTACTGTCCTGTCAGCTACCAACACCTATCACATCTCTCATTAATCATCTATCTCTGTTCAATGTGCTTTGCCAGAGCCTGCATAACCTACCCTCAGGGACCGAGAGCCACGGACACCTCCAGTTACAAAGCCAGAGAGAGAGAGACACACACACACACACACACACACACACACACACACACACACACACACACACACACACACACACACACACACACACACACACACACACACACACACACACACGAGTCACACACAATTCCTACCAGTTTTCCGCACAGGATGCCGCAGGTTTCCACTCCTCGGGCAGTGTTGGTCTCAGCCAGTTGGAGAAATTGATGACACAGGCCTTTGGGAACCACCACATTCCGCAATTTGTCCGCCGAGAAATCTGAAGGAGGCCAAACACATACAGATTAGCGACCCCGCTACCTTCCTCTCCTGACCCCAGCCACCCAGCTAAGTGGAGGCTGGTCTGGCCTCCAATCATTGAGGTCACAGCAATCAAAACAAGGACCATCCGATCTGTGTGGGTGTGGGGAATTTTACAGGGCCCAGCTCCCTTTTTGGGGAGAATGAGGTGTATCTAGCTGGGGCGAGGGATGGCTGCAGGGTGGGGGGGAGGGTCACTCGAGTGACCACTCACATTCACTTCCTGGCTGGCCCTAAAGAAACGCCACATGGTTTCATCTGCCTGAGCAGGCAAAACTCTTCGATATCTTTCCAATTCTTAATCAAAACACAACAGCAATTTTCCCGCCAAGCATAGCTTAAATAAAAGTATCTGCTGCTCATTGAGGGGAATCTCCTAATAAAAGCTCAGCCTTCCAAGAGTTCCCGCTCTGAGCATTGACCTTGCGCAGTTGAGGTCAAATGAATTGAAGTGACTCACATTTCAATGTGACATGAGGCAGAAATGGCAAAGCAGAAACAGGCCACTTGGTTTGTGGTCTACACGTACCCCCCCCCCACTCCCAACTCCATTCCAGCTCACAATTCTTGCTGTTCCTGCCCCTCTTAACTAACTCATCTGAAAGCTGTCAACTACTCTTGGTAGGACAGCAGGGGCCTCAGGGAATGGTGTCTGTGGGTCCTCCCAGCTCCAGGTAAAGGTCCTTTGCTCAGAGTGACACCCACAGTGGATTTTCAGTGCCAGAATCTCGAGGGGGAATAACTGTTTGCGCGTGGAGAGGGCTGGAGTTTCCGTTAAGCATGCACAAGGAGGGCGATGGGAAACTTCCTGATGTGTTCTGTGCCCCAGTCACATCGTTTATTGAATTTGAAAATGAGAAACGGTTCCAAGCAACTGAAGAAGCAAAGGCTGAACTGAGATGTGAGGGGGAAAAAAAAAGAGTAGATGATCTCTGCTTGGATTACTGCCTGGTCTGTGTAGTAGCGCCGTTCCACATTCACATTGGGTAAAGTCTTTTCCCTGAATTACTGACTAATCTATTCGTGATTAGACTCCTGATTCAGACTCTTCATAATCCTAAAGACCTCAGATCAGCTCTGTTTTTTTTGGCACAGTGGTTAGCCCTGCTGCCTCACGGGACCTGGGTTCAACTGCCCGGGTCACAGTCTGTGTGGAGTCTGCATTCACTTCGTGTGTTCTCCCCGTGTCTCCGGATTCCTCCCACAGTACAAAGATGTGCGGGTTAGGTGGATTGGCCATGCTAAATTGTCCCTTAGTACCCCAAGATGTGAAGATTAGGGGAAATAATGAGATAAATATGTGGGGTTAGGAAGATAATTGGATACTCTTCTGGTGGGACAGTGCAGACTTGATGGGCCAAATGGCCATCTTCTGCAGCCATAGGTATTCTATGAAACAAAGAACGCCATCCTGTTCAAACGTTTCCGACAGTAATTAAACAGTACATGCGAGTATGCGATTGAAATGACAGAGTGTATATGGATTAGTCCTCACTGTTCCAGTTGGTTCCAAGAGTTGCAGGTTTCAGTGACCGATCAACCACCGGCGGTACAGCATTCGGGACCCTTGGGGCAGGCGGAGCCGTAGGAAGATTATCCGGCGGTCTCTGGACACCAGGTATCAGGGGACAGTCTATGGACTCGGGGGAGTGTTCCGGTTTGGAATATTCCTCCAGCATTTTCAGCCTCTCCTTCTCCAGCTCCTTCCGCCTGATCATCTCTTCAAAGGCGTGGAACTGCTCCTGCTCCGCTTGCTGCTGTCGCAGGCGTGCCACCCGCTGCTTTTCATCCTCCAGCTTCTGCTGCCGCACCAGCTCCTGAGCAAATTTCTCGTCCTTCTTTCGCTGAGAAGAGGAAGAGAGAGGGATCAGTGATAATCGAGAGAGTCACTCACTCACAGAGCGGGGTCAGTGATAATAGAGAGAGTCACTCACTCACAGAGAGGGGTCAGTGATAATCGAGAGAGTCACTCACTCACAGAGCGGGGTCAGTGATAATCGAGAGAGTCACTCACTCACAGAGCGGGGTCAGTGATAATCGAGAGAGTCACTCACTCACAGAGCGGGGTCAGTGATAATAGAGAGAGTCACTCACTCACAGAGCGGGTCAGTGATAATAGAGAGAGTCACTCACTCACAGAGCGGGGTCAGTGATAATCGAGAGAGTCACTCACTCACAGAGCGGGGTCAGTGATAATAGAGAGAGTCACTCACTCACAGAGAGGGGTCAGTGATAATAGAGAGAGTCACTCACTCACAGAGGGGGTCAGTGATAATCGAGAGAGTCACTCACTCACAGAGCGGGGTCAGTGATAATCGAGAGAGTCACTCACTCACAGAGCGGGGTCAGTGATAATCGAGAGAGTCACTCACTCACAGAGCGGGGTCAGTGATAATAGAGAGAGTCACTCACTCACAGAGCGGGGTCAGTGATAATAGAGAGAGTCACTCACTCACAGAGCGGGGTCAGTGATAATAGAGAGAGTCACTCACTCACAGAGCGGGGTCAGTGATAATAGAGAGAGTCACTCACTCACAGAGCGGGGTCAGTGATAATAGAGAGAGTCACTCACTCACAGAGCGGGGTCAGTGATAATCGAGAGAGTCACTCACTCACAGAGCGGGGTCAGTGATAATAGAGAGAGTCACTCACTCACAGAGCGGGGTCAGTGATAATAGAGAGAGTCACTCACTCACAGAGCGGGGTCAGTGATAATAGAGAGAGTCACTCACTCACAGAGCGGGGTCAGTGATAATAGAGAGAGTCACTCACTCACAGAGCGGGGTCAGTGATAATAGAGAGAGTCACTCACTCACAGAGCAGGGTCAGTGATAATAGAGAGAGTCACTCACTCACAGAGCGGGGTCAGTGATAATAGAGAGAGTCACTCACTCACAGAGCAGGGTCAGTGATAATAGAGAGAGTCATTGCTCACAGGGAGGGGTCAGTGACAACAGCGTGTCACTTGCTAATAGGAAAGGGTCATTCGATGACTGTGCCTCGTGGGGGAGGTTCGCCAGCGATGCTGGGAGGGAGTGGAGTTGTGGGGAGGGAGGGGGGGAGAAGGGGGGCACCAGCAACCCCGAGGAATGGCTGTTAGGGATATGTTTTGGATATGTTTTCCCCTCAGTTACAGTGTTCGCTCACAAGCTCCTGCTCTCGGAGGAAGATGCTGGATAGCTAAGGAGAGGCAGCTTGTGCAGCTCATCTTACGCAGAGCTACGCCTACCTGGAGTTCCTGATGCTCGGCATATTCAGTGGCGTATCTCTTCAGAAGCTCACTCTTCAGCTGCTCAGCCCTTGGGAACGCAATCTCTTTCAGCTTCTGTAACACACAGGGCACAACGTTTCACACTGGGCAGCTTCCCCCATCAAAGCCTAAGTCCCGACCTAGGGTCCCGACTAAGTCACAGCATTGCAACGGGCACTGCACACTCTTTTCAAACACTGCAGTACAGTGCTTAGCACTGCTGCCTCACAGCGCCAGGCAGCCTGGTTTGATTTCCGGCTTAGGTCACTGTGCGGAGTTTGCGCATTCTCCCCATATCTGCACGGGTTTCCTTTGGCTGCTCCAGTTTCCTCCCACAGTCCGAAAGACACGCTGTTAGCTGCTAAATTCCCCCTAGGTGTACCCAAATAGGTGCCAGAGTGTGGCGACTAGGGGGTTTTTTCACAGTATGCCTTCATTTGATGATATTTTCCCGGGAGCTGTTAAATTGAGAAACTCTTTGCAAATGTCAGCTGTCAACTTGATCAAAAAATTGTCAAAGACACATTGCTTTAATTCCTGCCCAGTCCCTTTGATGCCCTTTCTCTTCACAGAGCCAATGGGATCAATATCCAACCTGGAATAGGTTAATGGCTGAGGACAAGTGTCATCCCATCAGCTTTTTTCCAATCGCTCCCTACCCCACAACTCTGAACCTTGCCCAGACTGACCAGGATTGGGTCATATGATGCTGGCACCTCCAAGTCCCTTCCGACTCAACCACAGAGGCACCACGGGCGAGCCTGATCCCAGCCAGGCACACCAGTCAAAATATAAGAGACAGTCATCGACTTCAGAAAGTGTAAAGGAGGACAATGGGGACAAAAGGGTTGAGAGCTTCAGGTTTTTTGGTGTCCAGTTCATCAAGCACACACACACAATGACCTGTCCCGTTCCCCCAATGCCAACACTATAGTTAAGAAAGCCCACCAATGCTTCTACTTTCTCAAAAGACTAAGGAAATTTGGCGTGTCACCTACGACTCTCACCAACTTCTACAGGTGTACCATAGAAAGCATCCTTTCTGGATGTATCACAGCTTAGTATGGCTCCTGCTCTGCCCAAGGCCGCAAGGAACTACAAAGTGAACGAAGCCCAGTCCATCACTCAAACCAGCTCCCATCCATTGACTCTGTCTACACTTCCTGCTGCCTCAGCAAAGCAACCAGCATAATTAAGGACCCCACGCACCCTGGATGTTCTCTCTTCCACCTTCTTCTGTCGGGAAAAGGATAACAAAAGTCTGAAGTCATGTACAAACCAACTCAAGAACAGCTTCTTCCCTGCTGCTGTCAGACTTTTGAATGGACCTACCTTGCATTAAGTTGATCTTTCTCTATCTTTGACTGCAACACTATATTCTGTACTCTCTCCTTTCATTCTCTACGAAAAGCTTTACCTGTATAGCATGTAAGAAGCAATACTTTTCACTGTATCCCAGTACATGTGACAATAATAAATAAAAGAATTCTTTTCATTGTATCCCAATAAATGTGACAATAATAAATCAAACAATACTTTCCACTGTATCCCAGTACACGTGACAATAATAAATCAAATCAAAGCCCGGGATTCGTGGCACCCTGACAAGGAATCCCAGTGCCCTGGCAGTTATGGTGCTAAGAGCTGGGAGCAGCACAGTGTAGTCACTACAGCCACAACACAAAAAGCATATTGTCCGCCCCCGCCCCTCTGCCTGCTCCAACAATGGGGACTCATTATTCTGAATACAATATGCTGAGAAACAGCTTGAATACACACACACAGACCCACTATTTTATTCCCATTTGCAGCAAATCAATGCAGGAATTTTTAACAGATCAGAGTTAATCGAGGCAGAGCTTCCACCCCCGGGCCCTCCACACACACACACACACACACACACACACACACACACACACACACACCCACACACACACACACACACACACACACACACACGAGTTACTACATAGAACAAGCTGCCCCAGGCAGCAGAACATAATGACAAGGCAAGGAGCAAATCTGGCACTTGACTCCACTATCCCAGCACCATGACTGTGTGAAATGCTACACCAAAAGACTTCTTCTCACCTTGATCGTCTCCTTCTTCTCCGGAATGATGCTGGTTTTATATTCCCTGTGCTTGGGTAGTTTTTCCAAAAACAACCTGGGCGATAAGCAGAGAACAATACTGTCACACCCGGGGCAGACGTGACAGGTGATCACAGAGACACAAGGCAGAGAGAGCTTTCACTGAAACTACTCATCAAGGCTCCTTAGACAATGCCTTCCAAACCCGCAATCTCTCCCACCTAGAAGGACAAGGACAGCAGATGCATGGGGAACACTTCTAACTGGAATTTCCACGTCATGCACCATCCTGTCTTGGAAATGGATTGATGTAGAGATACCGGCATTGGACTGGGGTAGTAAGAACTCAGTAAGAATCTAGCAACACCAATTTTAAATCTAACCGATTTATTTGATAGTAAATTTGCGAGCTTTCAACCTTTTCGACAAAAAGGTCGAAAGCTTGCAAATTTACAATCAAATAAATTGGTTGGATTTAAAATTGGTGTTGCTAGTTTCTTGGAAGTGTATTGGCAGCTCCCTCACTGTCACTGGGTCAAAATCCTGGAACTCCCTCCCTAACAGCACTGTGGGCGTATCTACACCACACGGACTGACTGATGTCCAATAACAATCCTGGAACTCCCTCCCTAACAGCACTGGGGGGGTATCTACACCACACGGACTGACTGATGTCCAATAACAATCCTGGAACTCCCTCCCTAACAGCACTGTGGGTGTATCTACACGACAGGGACTGCAGCAGGTTCAAGGCGCTGACTCACCCACCATCTTCTCAAGGGCAATTACTGGTCCAGCCATCGCCGCCCACATTGGATGAACAAAAAAAAAACTTCTATTTTAAAAACGTCCTCCTGTCCTAACTGGTTTCATAATCTCGGCGCCGACCCTCCGGCAGCGCGGCGCTCCCTCGGCGCCGACCCTCCGGCAGCGCGGCGCTCCCTCGGCGCCGACCCTCCGGCAGCGCGGCGCTCCCTCGGCGCCGACCCTCCGGCAGCGCGGCGCTCCCTCGGCGCCGCCCCTCCGGCAGCGCGGCGCTCCCTCGGCGCCGACCCTCCGGCAGCGCGGCGCTCCCTCGGCAATGCCTCTCCTTGAGTTAACCAGCACCATGCAGTATAGTCAGTGATCTTACGTGATGTATTTATTGTAGAGCACGAATGCGCTTTCCAGGTTGCCCTCATCCACGTAAACAGAGGCCATGCGTATAATTTCCACTCCGGAGCGGAAGTACCTCCGTGGAGGGACATCATCGTTCACATCCACCGAACTGCCCATCTTGGTGAGTGCCCGTACCCGCTCCTCAGGAGACAAGCTAACGTCCGAATGTTCCGGCATCGCACGCTGCTCACTCTAGCCAAGGGAAAGGATCGCTCAGTGTCAGAGCACAAGGCAATGCCAACCAGTTCAATATCACCCCTCAATGTCCTGATCAGTAAGGGGCACACTGTGTTACTGCCCTGACCCATTGATGAATGGGACGCTGAGATCCCTGGGGATCTCTGCCATGGCCCCCTTCGCTCAGGCTCAGCTTTGATGCTTCCACAGTCAAGCACCACCTCATGTCGACCAGGATGGCTGTCGGTGGGTGGTCAGCACCTGTGGGAACTGAACTACAGTGGCACCTCCAGGCGTGAGCAACTGGTAGCAGAGTGGTTAGCACTACTGCCTCACAGCGCCAGGGACCTGGGTTCAATTCCAGCTTCAGGTCACTTCTAAATGGAGTTTGCACGTTCTCCACTTGTCTGCATCTTTCCTCCACGTGCTCCGGTTTCTTGCCACAGTATGAAAGATGTGCTGGTTTACCCCTTATGGGCCAAAGATATGCAGGTTAGGTGGATTGGCCATGATGATTTACCCCTTAGTGTCCAAAGATGTGTAGGTTGGGTGCATTAATCACGATAAATGCCTGGAGCTACAGGGTTAGGTTGGGAGAGAGGGCCTGGACAGGATGCAATTGGAGAATTGGTACAGGCTCGATGGGTTGAATGGCCTCTTGCTGCACTGTGGGGATTCTGTGATCAGAAGTAATGGAGTAGCAGAGTGACAATGGGTCAAGATTCCCAGGGTATGATCTACTCCAAGACTGGCGATGATGGAAGAATGGGGATAGCAGGAGGCCATTCAGCCCCTCGAGTCTTCTCCGCTACTTAGATTGAGACTGACCCTGTGTGCTGCAATGTCCCTTGATCGCTTCGGTTGACAAAGATCAGGACATCTCAGGTTTAAAATTTACAACTGATCAAATTTTCACCATTACCGAGTATTGACTTCTCTCCAGGCGAGAGAATGTCAAAGATTCACGCCAGTTGGAGGGGAATTTAAATCTCAACCCAGTCCTAACTGGCCAACCCTTTATTCTGAGACAGCGATCATTACTCGTGGGCCCTCTCTTGCCTGCATCCAGGGCAAACAGCCTCCCAGAATCAACACTGTCACTCCCTCTCAGAACATTACGGCTCAATTAGGTAATGTCTTGTTTTCCTAAGTGCCTGGGGAGTATAAGCCTACGTCACTCAAACCTCTCCTCATATACTACTGATCTCCTCAACCCAGGAACAAGTCATTGCACTCTCTCTCCCTCAAATGAGGCCTCCCTTAGCTAAAGAGACCCAAAACTGTGCGCAGTGCTCCAAATATACTGTCCTGCATACCTATACAAACCCAAGGAAGACTAATCGAAGAATAGGAATTAGGAGGGGGAGTAGGCAATTCAGCCTTTGAACCCACTCCGCCATTTAACACGATCATAGCTGATCTTATCCTGATTTCAACTCCACTTTCCTGCTGGCTCCAATAGCCCTTTATCCCAGTTTCCATCAGAAACATTTTTTTTGAATCTGCAGTACTCTGGGGCAGAGATTCACAACCCTTGGGGGTTTCTCCCCATCTCAGCTTTGAACCTACCTCCTTTCACTTTATATCAATGACCTCTTGTCCTAGACAGTCTCACAAGGGGGGGAAACATCTATTCGAGGCCATTTTATCAATCCAATTTAGCATTTTATATACATCAGTCAGATCCCCCTCATTCTTCTGAACTCCAGCAAGTACAAGCCCAAGCTATCAAATCATACCCTTCATACGACAGCCTTTTTGTCCCTGGAATCAATCTGCTGAGCTCCTTCTGAACTGCTTCCAGTGCCACCACATTCTTCCTCACATCAAGAGACCAAAACTGGTCACAATAATGTACTAAAGGCTAACAAACCGTAACTGTATACTACATTTTTGTGATTCACATACAGACTTTCCCTTTCAAAAGAACAAAGAGGTCGAGGGGTATGCGTCCATAGCTCCTTGAAAGTGGAGTCACAGGTAAACAGAGTGATGAAGAACACACGCGTGCTTGGTTTCATCGGTCAGAACATTAATACAGGAGCTGGGATGTCTTGTTGAAGTTGTACAAGACATTGGTAAGACACTTGCAATATGTGTGCAGTTCAGGCCGCCCTATTATAGAAAGGATATTATTAAACTAGAAAGAGTGCAGAAAAGATGTTCTAGGATGCTACCGGGTCTTGATGATTTGATTTACAAGAGGAGGCTGGATAAACTGGGATTTTTTTTTTTCTTTGGAGTGTAGGAGGCTGAGGGGTGATCTTATAGAGTCTATAAAATCTTAAGGGGCACAGCTAGACAGTCAATATCTGTTCCCAAAGGGAGGGGAGTCTAAAACGAGAGGGCATAGGTTTAAGGTGAGAGGGGAGAGATATAAAAGTGTCCTGTGGAGCAATTTTTTCATAAAGGGTACTGAGTGTCTGGAACAAGCTGCCAGAGGGAATAGTAGAGGCGGGCACAATGTTGTCTTTTCAAAAGCATTTACACAGTTACATTGGTAATATTGGTAATAGAGAGATACAGGCCAAATGCAGGCAACTGGGATTAGTTTTGGGGTTTAAAAAAGAGTGGCATGGACAAGTTGGGCCAAACGCTATAAGCCTCTATGACTATATAACTCTAAATCTATCTTGATTCTATTCAATCATATTATCTCTATATTTTAGAGAGCTATCTTAATAACAGATGCAAGCATTTCCTAGATTCTTGATGTAAGGATTACTGGCCTCCTGTTCCTAGCTTGCTCCATTCCAGCTTTCTCGAAAAGCAGACTTGTACTTGCCATCTTTTAATCCGCAGGGAGCATTCCAGAATCTAGGGAGGTGTTGCTGGCAGGGCGGACATGTTGTCAAAGTTTTGTGTCTTGCACTCATCAGGAAAAATACATTTCAAATAAGCATAACTGCAGGAGGAAAGGGGGCCAATTGTTCTCTGATTGGTCGAGGCGTTGTCATGGAGAAAGCATGGGAAGCGATCATAGAAGGTCGGAATGGTTTAGGTTAGAGGGTCATTGCTTTTTCCTAATTGGTCGGCGCAACATCGAAGGCCGAAGGGCCTGTTCTGCACTGTAATGTTCTATGTTCTATACATCTTAGAATCCTGACAGTGCAAAAGGAGGCCAGTTGGCCCATTTAGTCTGCACCAACCACAATCCTATCCAGGCCCCTATTCCCATAACCCCACATATTTATCCTGCTAGTCCCCCTGACACTAAGGGGCAATTTAGCACGGCCAATGCATATAAAGTCTTTTGGACTGTGGGAGGAAACCTGAGCACCCAGAGGAAACCCGAGCACCCAGAGGAAACCCACGCAGACACAGGAAGGACATGCAAACTCCAACAGACAGTGATTACGGCCAGAATTGAAACTGGGTGCCTGCCGCAGTGAGGTAGCAGTGCTAACCATTGTGCCAGTGCATCGCCCGTATCAGTTCCACAAGCTCCAAAAAAGGCTTAAGTCTTGAATAAATTCCTTTGTTTGCAAAGTATGGGTGCATGTGTATGAGCTTATGGGTGGCGCGGTGGCACAATGGTTAGCCAGGGTTCAATTCTGGCCTTCGGCGACTATCCGTGCGGAGTCTGTATGTTGTCCACGTCTATATGGGTTTCTTCTCACAGTCCATCAATGTGCGGCTTATGTGGATTGGCCATGGTAAAATCACCCTTAATGTCAGGGAAATTAGGAGGATAAATATATGGGGTTACAGAGACAGGACCAATTGGTGTAGGCTTAATGGGGCCAAATGGCCTCCTCCTGCACTGTAGATTCTATGATTTAGTATAACCTGTGATACTTTTTTACTTCCGGCAAGAGTAATTCAGTCATTTTACAGCCTCGAATGATTACCTTAAAGTAATTACAAGCACACTCAGGTTTGGTCAGCAAGTGCTAACCAACTGCGGAATCACATTGAACATCATCTCTGTCCCTAATTTGGTATCAATGATGAACTTTGATATCCAATTACTTATTCGCAATCCTTCATGTACATTCTGAATAACTGGCATGATCCTTGTGGAATCCCACTTTCTACCTTCTTCCAATCTTCACCATTACCCTATATCCCTTAATGTCTGCTTTATTATAGAATGGTAACAGCATTGGAGGCCATTCAGCCTGTTGTGCCTCTGCTGGCTTTCTGCAAGAATAACTCAACTTGTCCCACTTTCTTGCTCTCTCCCACGGTTCCGTTTCAGGACAACTTGTTATCGAATGGACTCTTTGGTCTCCTCACGCTCGAAGCTTTCTCTTTTGCCCTTCTGTGATAATTAAACAAAAATTTTTTTGAAAGTCTGAATATATAACATTCACTGCAATACTCTTGTCTGCTACTTCTATGTCAGCTACCTGGTCAGCTGGAATTTCTCTGGGGGCCTCAGTCACTTTATAGGGCACAATGGTGGGGGATTCTTCAGCTGCACTCCGCGATAATAAACATGTTCCAGCTCACACAAGGCACCCGGTTCTGAATAACAGGAGCGAAAGTAGGTTTGAGGAGCGCGGCTCCCTGGGAGAAGGATCTGGTTGTTTGGAGGGGTGTGGGGGTATGGGGGAGGAGCCTGGCTTTCGAGGGGAGGGGAGGGGAGGGGAGGGGAGGGGAGGGGAGGGGAGGGGGAGGGGAGGGAGGGGAGGGGAGGGGGAGGGGAGGGAGGGGAGGGGAGGGGGAGGGAGGGGAGGGGGAGGGGAGGGGAGGGGAGGGGGGGAGGGGAGGGGAGGGGGAGAGGAGGGGAGGGGAGGGGGGGGAGGGGAGGGGGGGGAGGGGGGGAGGGGGAGGGGGGAGGGGAGGGGGGGAGGGGAGGGGGGAGGGGGAGGGGAAGCGGGGTGTAGGGGAGAGGTTGCCGGGGGGAGGGGGGGAGCCAGGTGCCAGGGGGAGGAGCCAGGTTGCCAGGGGGAGGAGCCAGTTCGCCAGGGGGAGGAGCAGTTCGCCAGGGGGAGGAGCCAGGCTCAGGGGAAAGAGGCTGAGCCACTGCTGGTGCTATTGCGGTCAGGATCCCGGATCACGCCTGCTTCTGCCTCCCGATCAACCCCCGCTCTGTCTGGCCGGTATTCTACCGCCAGCCCTGTGGAGGATATAAAACAAAATAGGGAGTGGGGGGTGATCGCAATGCCTCACTCACCCGTCCTGTGTCCCCGACCGTTCCGGTGCTCGCCTCCCGTTCACTGGAGCCAGGATGAGCGACACCACTGGGCCCCAGCTCCACCCACTCGCGCTACTTCATGGGAGACCCCGGATTGTCGGCAAACCCCGCCCATTAACCAATCACAGCGCACCTATGCCAAACCCCGCCCATTAACCAATCACAGCGCACCCAGGCCAAACCCCGCCCATTAACCAATCATAGCGCACCCAGGCCAAACCCCACCCACTATCCAATCAGCGCTGTCCGACAAAACCCCGCCCACCGACCAATAACAGCGCCCCCTGGCCAAACCCCGTCCACTAAACTCAATCTGCGCGTGCGTCCCGCCCAGCTGTCAATCATCAGGAACAGGTGCCAACCTTTCCTCCAGGTATTAACACCGCGATGAAGTTATTGTGAAAATCCCTTAGTCGCCACACTCTGGCGCCTGTTCGGATATCCTGAGGGAGAATTTAGCACCGAACTGGCACGCCTTTCAGACTGTGGGAGGAAACCAGAGCACCCGGAGGAAACCTATGCAGGACAGGCAAGACCACTATAAATAAGAGCAGAATTAGGCCACTCGGCCCATCAAGTGTGCTCCACCATTCAATTATGGACGATATTTTTCTCATTCCCATTCTCCTGCCTTTTCCCCATAACCCCTGATCCCCTTATTCATCAAGCACCGATCTATCTCTGTCTTAAAGACGCTCAATGGCTTGGCCTCTTTCTGCAGTAGAGTTCCACAGATTCACCAATCTCTGGCTGAAGAAATTCTTCCTCATCCCTGTTTTAAAGGGTTGTCCCTTTTGTCTGAGGTTGTGCTGTCTGATTCTAGTTTTTCCTAATAGTGCAAACATCCTTTCCATGTCCACTCTATCCAGACCTCGTACTATCATTTAAGTTTCAACAAGTCCCACCCTCATCCTTCTAAACTCCAATGAATACAGACGCAGAGTCCTCAACCGTTCCCCATACAATAAGCTCTTCATTCCAGGGATCATTTCAAAGGCTACCACGTTCTTCCTTAAGTATGGGTCCTAAAACTGCTCACAGTACTACAAATCGGGTCTGGCTAGAGCCTTATACAACTTCAGAAGTACATCCCTGCTCTTGTATTCTAGCCCTCTCGACATGAATGCCCAACATTGCATTTGCCTTCCTAACTGCTGACTTGCATGTTAACCTTAAAGAAAATCTTGAACAATGACTCCCAAGTCCCTTTGTGTTTCTGATTTCCTAAGCAATTTCCCATTTAGAAAATCATATGTGCCTTCACTGCTCCTCCTCCCAAATGCATAACCTCACACTTTTCCACGTGCAAACTCCGCACAGACAGTGACCAAAGCTGGGAATCAAACCCGGATCCTAAGCGTTGTGAGGAAGCAGTGCGAATCACTGTATGATTATCCAGCTAGTTCCAAATTCTTACATCTTCATTCCCAATCCTCAAAACTTAGTAAGCCTTTCCCCAGTTGTCAAAGTAACTCACTCTCTGCCCTTCTTTACCTGCCTGTTCATGGAATGAACCATTCTGGCCATTCCGTCCATTGAGTCTCACTCTCCTCCTCTTCCTCTTAGGATATGGATGCCACTGACAAGGCCACCATTTCTTGTCCATCCCTAGTTTCCTCTGAACTGAGTGTCTCATTCAGCCATTTCAGAGGGCAGTCAAGAGTCAACAACATTGGTGTGGGTCTGGACTCACCTGCAGACCAGGCTGAATAAGCATCAGCCGCAATCTGAAATGGCAGAGCAGGTTTAAAGAGCCGAATGGTCTGCTTCTCCATTTTCATATGTTCATGTTTTGTTCTCTGAAGGACATCAGTGAATTTTTATAACAATCGGTGATAGTTTCAGAGACACTATGACTGAGATTAGCTTTAAATTTCAGATTTCTATTAATCAGTAGAACTTAATTTCCACCCACAGCCAATGTGCCATTGATTTGATTTATTATTATTGTCACATGAAATGTATTGTTTCTTGCGTGCTACACAAAGTGTACTGTTCATAGAGAAGGAAAGAAGAGGGTGCAAAACGTAGTGTTACAGTCAAAGATAGGGTGTAGAGAAAGATCAGCTTAATATATAGTAGGTTCATTCAGAAGTCTAACAGCAGCACAGAAGAAGCTGTTCTTGAGTCAGTTTGTCTCCTTTTCCCAATGGAAAAAGGTGGAAGAGGGAATGCCCAGTGCACGGGGTTCTTGATTATGCTGGCTGCTTTTCCGAGGTAGCGAAAAGTGTAGACAGAGTCGATGGATGGGAGGCTGGTTTGTGTGATGGATTAGGCTACATTCACGAAATTATGTGGTCTCTTGTAGTCTTGGTCAGACCAGGAGCCATTCCAAGTTATGATACATCCAGAAAGGATGCCTCCTATGGTGTGCCTGTAAAATTGGTGAGAGACTTGGGGGACATGCTGGAGACAGCATTGAAAAAGAGGTGAATTGGTGAATTCCCTGCCCAACGCATCATGTTCTTCAGCTGGGGAGGTGACAGCCAAGTGGTTATTATCAACTATTAATCCAGAAATTCTCAGCCATGGTGGCATTGATTTGATTTATTAATGTCACATGTATTGGGATACATTATTGTTTCTTGCACGCTGTGCAAAGTATACCATGCATAGAGAAGGAAAGGAGTGGGTGTAGAATATAGTGTCACAGTTACCCATAAGGTGAAGAGAAAGAACAGCTTAATATATGATAGCACCGTTCAAAAATCTGATGGCAGCAGGAAGGGCGGTACAGTGGTTAATATTGCTGCCTGACAGCTCCAGGGACCTGGGTTCAATTCCGGCCTCAGGTCTATGTGCATGTTCTCCCAGTGTCTGTGCAGGTTTCCTCCAGTCCAAAGGTGTGCAGGTTAGATTGATTAGCCACGCTAAATTGACACTAGTGTCTGGGATTAGCAGGGTAAATATGTGGGGTTACAAGAATAAGGCCTTGGTGGGATTGTGGTCGGTGTAGACTCGATGGGCCGAATGAATTGGTCATATTAAATTGTCCCTTAGTGTTCCAGGATGTGTGGATTATGGGGTAAATACTTCCAAGTTATGGGGATAAGCAAGATGCTGTCAGTCAGTGTAGACTCGATGGATCGCGTAGCCTCCTTCTGCACTATGGGGATGCTTTGAGTGCCAACTTAAGCAACTTGCTTCTCCATGCTACTATCCCAGATCATCCCAACAATCCTGATGATTTACCAGAAAATGTGAAGGAAGCTTTCCTGGCATTCAACAGGACTGTATTACCACAATCCATGGATCAGGGGAACATGGTGACATTCAGGCTTATTTCTCATGTCATACACTGCCCCAGCTCATCGAGGAAATAGAATAAATCAACAAGCATTTGACTTATTCTTTTTGCCATGTCTATAACACAGGTATCTGTGAGATCACTGATCCAGGGGCTTGTTGTAATGTTGTATATGAATGGTGGGTGGCCAAAAACGGGGCACAAAGCATTCGATGACCTGCTCCCCAAAGTTAAGCGGGAGGTCGCCACCTTAGCAAAGTCAGTTAATCATTGAAGTTTACAGCATGGAAACAGGGCCATCGGCCACTTGTTTTTTTTAAACCACTAAGCTCATCCCAATAACCCACATTTAGCCCATATTCCTCTATACTTATAGTACCCATGTAACTGTCTAAACACTTTTTAAAAGATAAAATTGTACCTGCCTGCCTGCGGTAGAGGGGATGAAATGTTTGTGGATGGGATGCCAATCAAGCGGGGCTGCCTTTCCTGGATGGTGTCGAGCCTTTTGAGTGTTGTTGGAGCTGCACCCATCCAGGCAAGTGGGGAGTGTTCCATCAGACTCCTGACTCGTGCTTTTTAGATGGTGGATGGGTTTTGGGGGAGTCAGGTGGTGAGTTACTTGCCTCAGTATTTCAATCTGATACTGAGACTGGGATTTGATTGGAGTTAGTGTTTAAAAACATTACTGACATTGTTGGTTCGGTTTTGTGCTAGGATTGACATTTCTTCTCACTGACCTCAAATTGCTGATTCAAGGAACAGTCTTTCTGTCCAATCTCACTTTCCTCATTGCTTCTGCACCTTCATACAAATTAAAACATGGAGGAACATGAAACTTGGGCAGCATGGTGGCAAGTGGTTACAGGGACCTGCATTCAATTCCCAGCTTGGGTCACTGTGCAAACTCCACACACATTCTCCCCAAATCTCGTGGGTTTCCTCCTGCAATCTGTAAGATATGCTGGTTAGGTGGTTTGGCTATGCTAAAATGCCCCTTAGTGTCAGGAAGACTAACTAGGTTAAATGCATAGGGTTATGGGAATAGGGCTGGGTGGGATTGTGGTTGGTGCAAAGTTGATGGGCCGAATGGCCTTCTTCTTCACTGTAGGGATTCTATGGATACCTTGTCAGAAGTCCAGGTACATTCAGATGTTCCAGTGGGTACAATCAGCTATCCAGATTCTGATAATATAGGGCACTCAGTGGTTAGCACTGCTGCCTCACAGTGTCAGGGACTTGGGTTCGATTCCTGGCTTGGGTGGAGGAGGATCACTGTCCGTGCAGAGTCCGCTAATTCTCCCTGTGTCTGCATGGGATTCCGCTGGGTGCTCCGGTTTCCTCCCACAGGCAAGCCGGTTAGATGTTAAATTCTCCCTCGGTGTACCTGAACAGGCGCCGGAGTGTGGCAACTAGGGGATCTTCACAGTAACTTTGCAGTGTTAATGTAAGCCTACTTGTGACATTAATAAACTTTAAAAGATACGTCTCCAGGTGTCACCATTCATTCTCCACTTCCAGCGAACAAACCCTCAGTGGTTTTCCATTCAGTTGAGAGTTTTCTATCTGTGCTTTCCCAGTGTCCTGCTCCATCTTTTATAGTCAGATACCTTAAAGTGTGTTTCACCATACAAGTGAGGAATGTGTGACTCAGAGAGAGAGAAAGAGAGTGAAAGACAGAATTGAACAGGGAACATAAACCCTACTGGGGAAATAGGAGTGGACAGAGATGACACGAGACTTTGACTGGAGGGATGGAAGTTGAGAGTTTTACTTGAATCACTGTCAAAACACTGCTGCCTCACCGCGCCAGGGACACAAGTTCAACTCCAGCCTCGAGTCACTGTCTGTGCATCTGCGTGGGTTTCCTCCAGGTGCTCTGGTTTCCTCTCACTGTGTAAAGATGTGCAGATTAGCTGGATTGGCTACGTTCAGTTAACAATGTCAGGGGAAGTAGCAGGGTAAATGTGAAGGGTTGCGGGGCTAAGACCTAAGTGGGATTGTGGTCTGTGCAGGCTCATTGGGCCTTCTGCACTATGTATATATCACAGTTCCATTGGCCACTGATTGAAATGTTCCCAATTCGCCCATAGCTGGTCCATCGCCTTAGAGTGGGAGATTTGTCAATCCCTCCATTTAGACAGTTCTGGTGAAAGTCGATACAAAGGCTGAGAATTGAGATGTTCGACTTAGAATGTGTAATAGCTCAGGAAAACCAATATCTTGCTTTACTGTGGATTGCTCGTTGAGAATCATAGAATCCTTACAACATAGAAGATGGCCATTTGGCCCATCACATCTGTGCTGACAACAGTCTCATCCATACATTTCCCTCACTAAACCCTCTAATCTAGAATCATAGTGGCCCACTGACTGAGTCTGCACTCACCACAATCCCACCCAGGGCCTACCCACATATCCCTACAATTTACCCGTTAATCTCTTTAACCTATACATCCCAGAACAATAAGGAACAATTTAGCATGGCCAATCCATCGAACCCGCACATCTTTGGAGTGTGGGAGGAAACCAGAGCAAACACAGATACAGAGAGAATATGCAAACTCCATACAGACAGTGACCCGAGCCAGGAATAGAACTCGGATACCTACCTCTGTGAGGCAGCAGTGCTAACCACTGCACCACCCTCCACATTGGTTTGTGTGGCCCAGAATTTTACTCCTCCCAACACTGGGGAAGAAAACAGGATCACCATCATCCACAATGCCAGAGGGCTGGATGGGGTAGGGGGACAACTCGGGACTCAAAACAGACATCAGGAGTGAGTTTAAGCAAGTGTGCACCCCGGGCAGACAACAACCCTGCATGTTCACAATCCCTGGGGTGAGGAAACTGCAGCCAGTGGACTAGGAAACTCATTTATTTGTGAATTCAAGATTTTGCACAGTGCAGAATGTAAAGATAAAACAATCCTGGAAATTAAAGTTATTTTAAGACACTTTGAATTTTTTTTTAAAAAAAGCTCAAGCTTTGTCTCATTTGAATGCTGAGAGGTCAGGGAGAAGCTGGCGAAACATAAAGGCCATTTTTGGTTGCTGGTATTATTGGGAAGCAACAGGTTAAGAGCATAAGGGCTGGCTGATCTCACCCGGGCACTGACTACTATCCAAGTCTTTGGTGTCCATTCCCCATGAAATAAGACAGTGAAGGATCGGCAGATTGGACTACCACTGTATGAATAGTGCAGAGCTAAGGCAGCATCGATCAGACCCACTGACCAGAAATTAGAAGCTCTGACCCATTTTGCTTCATCACATTCTACCCTTAACCAGTGAATTTGGCAGAGTGCTGTTCAAACAGGGATTGAATAAATTCAAAGGAACAATTTAAAAAGAAATCCAGTTTCGAATACAACAACGTTCTTTTTCTCCGTTATGGAATTTTCTGACATGCCTAGGTAAAAAGACCTGCAGTCAGATGAGACATCAACCCAGACAGCTGAACAGAAAACAATCTGTTTCTCAGAGCAGGAGCAGCAGGGTTCGCAGCCCTGGTACCATCAGTGACAGAGTCAGGTAGAGCTGGAGTCCGGAGTGGGTGAGTCAGTGCAGGGAATGGTCTCCTTACTCCTCTCCCCAGCCCAACTCCACTGTCAGCTGATCACAGACAGGAGGGAATGGTCACTATGCAAGAATGGGAGAGAACGTGGGGAATGATGGCACCAGGGAAGACTCGACACACAAGGCAGCTCAGTAACCTAGATGGTGAAAAAGTGGGAATCTCTGCAGCACAATACTGGCCAACAGGCTTCCAAACTCAGGGTTATAGAAGGCAAGAAATTTATCATCTGGTTAACACTGCAGTTAGTGAAGGGTTGGTACTGGTGACAGGGAATAAGCTAAGTTCCTCAAATACACCGGTTAACAGCACTTGGCACTGACAAACGAGACAAGCCCAGTGAAACATCAAACCCACGCTCGCTCCTGTTTAACTGCTCAGTTTTATGACGAACAGTATTTTAGGATAAATCAGTATTTATAAAAAAGCATTGCGAAATATGTTCACATGTCAGCAGAGTAAGTCCCAACATCCTTTCCTCTTGACACTCTTAATTGTCTCCCTGTACACATGTATTCAATCAGTCCCAACCTCCAGAGTTTGGCTTTCGGTTCCTTTTACCCTTTCCAGCAGATGACGGCTGATAGCTCTGCCAGGGAGACTGGGACTGACCGCTCCACTGAGGGACCTTGGGTTGGCCGCTCTGCCGCGAGGCCTTGGGTTGGCCGCTCTGCCGCGAGGCCTTGGGTTGGCCGCTCTGCCGCGAGGCCTTGGGTTGGCCGCTCTGCCGCGAGGCCTTGGGTTGGCCGCTCTGCCGCGAGGCCTTGGGCTGGCCGCTCTGCTGAGGGGCCTTGGGCTGGCCGCTCTGCCGAGGGGCCTTGGGCTGGCCGCTCCAAGATGATGCCTCAGACTGACCACTCCATTGTAAACCCTTGGACTGACCACTCCATTGTAAACCCTTGGACTGACCGACCCACTGCGAGTCCTGAGACTGACTGCTCCACTGTGAGGCCTTGGGCTGTCCACTCCATTGGGAGCCCTTAGACTGACCGCTCCATCGCGATGTTTCAGACTGACTGCTCCACTGCGAGTCCTCCTCTTGCTGACTATCCCTCCAGGACAAGTTCTGTCTTCTGGATTCATTGTTGGGATATTTCTTGACATTGCCGTTGTACCGCACCGTATGGTCAGTTTCAATCCTGTGTCCTTTGGGATGTTGCACGTAGGGATGAGCAGACTGTCCTGCTGGACAGGTCGACTGGCTGAACTCTCGGTAGCCATTGCGATTGGGATATTTCCCCGGCATTGGTCTGCAAGACAAACGTGACTGCATTATTCACAGGCTGCAGCACTATGCAAATTAATTCCTGTGTTTCATACACTCTGCAGAATACGGCACCACATGTGCCCAAAAATAACATGCAAGTCAACATTACCAACATAAGCAAATCAACGCCGCTCCGTTTTAAAACTGTCAACTGCCTGTCAACAGCCAAAGACAGTTACTGCTACGTAGATAAATATTCTGCACTAATAAAGACCCCACAAATCTCACTGACAAATGACCAGTTCAGTTGTTTGCGCCGACCCCCCCCGGCAGCACGGCGCTCCTTTAGCGCCGACCCCCCCGGCAGCGCGGCGCTCCCTCACTATTCTATCTGTCCCAGTGGGCTTCTTTGAGAGTTTTTCCAATGCCTATGTTCTAAATGCAATATTCTTCAGTACCATTAGTGTGACAGTACAGTGCCCCCTCAGCGTTGTTCCTCTCGGTAGTGAGCGGGGTAGGGGAAGATGAGCATAATGATGCTGCTGCTATGTTTATGTTAACTTGGTTACTGAGTCATTCTGTTAAAAACAAACTCTCACTCACTCCTCTCCCTCCCTGACCCACCCCCCCTCTCCCGAATCCCTCAGTTTCCGCCCTCTCTGACCCGACTCCTCCCCTATCACTGATCCACCTGCTCTCAGACTTCCACCTTTGTGGATCCTTGCACTCACAGTCAGGGAGGGAGTGGCGGGGGAATTGACAAG
This sequence comes from Sphyrna mokarran, assembly GCA_024679065.1. NCBI lineage: Eukaryota > Metazoa > Chordata > Chondrichthyes > Carcharhiniformes > Carcharhinidae > Sphyrna > Sphyrna mokarran. Next base: position 22,206,836 of record JAGIQG010000031.1, on the reverse strand, counting down.
TGGGATGGGGGGGTTGCGAAGGTTGTGAATCAGCAGAGATGGCAAGCTGTAGACAGGTGGTTACTAACAGGCGGTAAGCGAGTTATTGATAGTTGGCAAGAGGATTTTTGGGCCATTTAGGTTCAAAGCAATGAGACGGTTTTGAACGTATAATGTTCAGGGCTGTTATCACATGGAAAAGTGATTGGTCTGTAACATACATGTTTTGGTGCTAAACGCAGGCTAGCTGCATCTGGAAGAGAATGGCTGCTGTTTGAATAACAGAAATGACATTCCTCTCCCCTTGACAGTGGAACACAACATCAAGCAGGTGTTATTTCTGCATATGCCACTGGAAAGGACAACAAACAAATGTATACACAGGAGACTGCAGCATCCCTGTGAGACATTAGACACTCCACCTTACCGCAGGTCTGGCATGAACCTTTGCAGCTCACTGCAATCAGAAAAACTGCATAACAAGAGACACGTGATACACTGCGGCAGCTGAGGGACCATCGTCCCTGTGAAGGAATCACACAACAAGGCTGCAAGCTGCAGCCGAAAAGGGAGCCACAAACTCGGCAAGCAGCATCATTCTGGAGTGGGACACCCAAGTGAAGGCAGCTGCTCCAGTCCAGACAGAAATGGCTCATAAACATGCCTGAATGCTCCCTGTATACTTGACTCAACATGCTGGAGTGCACTCAACACAATACTGCACCTCAAAATACAGGTGCAGGCCTTTTGGCCCAGCCAGTCCGTGCTAGTATTTACCAACCAGGCACCCTCTTCCTTCAGTCATCTGTCTATTGTTCAGCATTGTGGTGGCAATCTGAGACGTAGCAGGATTCATCACCGGGAAGAAGAGGGAAAACTGGGGAATCTCATAGAAACTTATAAAATTCTAACAGGGTAGATTCAGAAAGAATGTTGCCACTGGTGGTGCAGTCCAGAACTAGGGGTCATAGTTTGAGGATAAAGAGTAAACCTTTGAGGACTGAGGTGAGGAGAAATTTCTTCACCCAGAGGTGGTGAATGTGTGGAATTCACTCCCACAGAAAGTATTTGACACTAAAATGTGTGATTTCCACAAGAAATTAAGATATACCTTTGGGCTAAAGGGCTCAAGGGATGGGGGGGGTGGGGGAAGAGGGGCAGGGAATCAGGATATTGAGTTGGATGATCAACCATGATTGAAATGAATGGTGGAGCAGGCTAGAGGGGCTGAATGGCCTACTCCTGCTCCTAGTATCTACGTAACAAGCAATCAGGAATGTCTACTCCGTTTGGTTGGACAGTTTGAGGATTTCACACCTGAGCCAACAACAAGTCAACTTGGGGGGGTCATCAACAAGTGGATTGACCACGCGCTTTTACGCACCTCTTTCGCTTCTTCAACACGGCTTGTTGGCTGGGCGGTTCCTTCTGCTTCTCAACTGGGCACGGAGCGGGTACATCAATTCCCTTATTACTGCAGAGGAGAGAGAGAGTGAGACACAGAAGCAAGTTGAGCTGACATATCTTCTCACTGTCAAATACAGAGCAATGAGGAATGAAAGAACCTATTTAAAAGGCAGGAGGTTTAAAATCCACAAAGCCCTCCAGTGTACAGACTGGCATTCAAGGAACTGTTCAAGTGTACATTCCCAACAGAAACTTGATGGGCAAGAACTGAGTACGGCAAGAGTTTTTCTTTTATTCATTCGTGGGACATGGGTGTCACTGGCTGGGTCAGCATTTATTGCCCATCCTTAGCTGCCCAAGGGCAGCTGTGAGTCAATCGACCTACTGTTTCTCTGGAGTCATATGTAGGCTAGACCAGCTAAGAATGGCAGATTTCCTATTCAAAAGGACATGAGTGAACCAGATGGGTTTTCAACAATGATTTCATAGTCATCAGTGGATTCTTAATTTGTGATATTTTTTAATTAAATTCAGATTTCACCACCTGTCATGGCGGGATTTGAACCCAGATTCCCAAGAACATTAGCAGAGTTTCCAGATTAATAGTCTAGCAATACAGATAGCATGGTGGTACAGTGGTTAGCACTACTGCCTCACAACAATGCTGAGTCGCTGAGTAGAAACTCATAGCTAAATTATGCACACGAGGACAGCCTCAACCGGGATCTTGGGTTCATGTCACTCTATCTGGAACCCCCATGACTCGCCTGAGCTTGCAAAATCTCACTGTGCTGGCCGGAGACAATACACATCTCTTCAACCTGTGCTTACGCCTCTCTCCACTCACACCATCTGTACCTTTAAGACTTGATTACCTGTAAAGATCTGCATTCCAATCATTATTTTGTAAATTGAGTTTGTGTCTTTATTTTCCATTTACATGCCTGAAGAAGGAGCTACACTCTGAAATTTTTGCAACCAAATAAATCTTCTTACCATGCCTCACAATGTCAGGGATCCAGGTTCAGTTCCTGGCCTCAGGTCATTGTCTGTGTGGAGTCTGCATGTTCTCCCTGTACCTGAGTGGGTTTCCTCTGTGTACTCTGGTTTTCTCCCCCAGTCCAAAGATGTGCAGGTTAGGTGGATTGGCCGTGCTAAGTTGACCCGTGGTGAAAGGGGGCTCAGCAGGGTAAATGCATGGGGTTATGGGGATAAGGCCTAGATAGTATTGTGGTTGGTGCAGACTTAATGGGTCAAATGGCCTCCTTCTGCACTAGAGGATTCTATGATTCCATGATGATGTCACTTGTCTGAGTGAGTGAATCTGGGTGAGACTGCAATTTTGTCGTACCCTTACAGCGGCCCGACACTGGAAAAGGTCAACCGCTGGTTATCAAGCCCTCTATTCAGTTTGATGCTGAGTCTATCAGCCTTACCTCCTGCGTGGCCCACACAGTAGGTCCTTGAGGTAATTTGGCCTTTCTATCGGATGTCCTCTGGATTTAGTGAACACTGGAGACAAAGAAGCAAAGGTTAGGAGGTGGTGCAAGCAGCAATTAACATACATATCAGCCATGATCAGCGTGAAAAACAGGAGCTTACAAGCGATTGCTTCACGAGGCTCCATCCCATCTACGTCGATCAGGTACCTGAAAAAAAGCAGAGAGAGAGGGGAGTTGGCAAGAGGATAGCACACAAGAACACTAGCAGCTGCGGCTCACTGGGTCTGAGACAGGAGCACCTGCGTTCCAAGCCCACTCCATGCTTGGAGCATTAAATAGAGTGCAGTACTGAGGGAGTGCTGGCCTGTCAGATGAGCCATTTAAAACAAGGCCCTCGTCTGCCTTCTCCAGACGAGGAAGAAGGTTCTAGATTTTCACTACCTTGTGCGTGAAGACATACTTCCTGATTTTGTGGGGTGGCACAGTGGTTAGCACTGCTGCCTCACAGCTCCAGGGGACCTGGCTTTTGGTTTCGCTGGCTTTTTGATCACTGGTTTTGTGGTGGAGTTTTTTCCCCCCCCTGGGGGGGGGCAACATTCCTCCTATGGTCCGCCAGGTTCCTCTGGTGCTCTGGTTTCCTCCGCACAGTCCCGAACAATTGGAGGACACTGTAGGCTGATTTAGCCATGCTAAGTTGCCCTTTATGTCCGCAGGAAATGGCGTAGGTTAGAGGGGATTAGTGGATAATATGTGGAGTTGTAAGATAGGGCCTAGATGGGAGTGTTGTCTGTGAAGACTTGATGGACGACAGGCCTCCTTCTGCACTATCGGGATTCTAAGCGATGATTAAGGGAACATTTTGCCAGAGGGTGGGGGGGGGGGGGGGGGGGGGGGGGGGGTGGGGGGTGGGGGTGGGGGGTGGGCGGGGGGAGGTTCGACACCCTGTGTCCCTGCCAATAGTCTCACATCGACTTACCGCGCCAATGCAGAAAACCCAGCAATTACATTTAACTTTTCATACGCAGCTTGCGGAGTTGTCTCTGCATAAACTGACGCTACGTTTCCTACAATACAGCAAATGCAGATACATACTGTAACTTCGCTGTGTGTAAAGCATCTGGAGCATTTTGAGTTTGCGAAAGGCACTCCAGAGATGTGCATCTTTCAGTATACAGTCAAGACCCAGCGTGCAAGGCTCTCGCCCAATCACTAACATAACCAACGCTGTCACTGGGTCACTGAGGCCACACATTCAGGTACGTGGAGATACAAACACACAGAATTCAAACTCAATTGTGTACATGCCTCATCAGTATTCTTTAACACTACAAATTCATCCTCTCCCAGTGTTGCTCTCTCTACACGAGGCTCCAGTTTGCAACAACAAGTGTGGAATTGTACAGCTGATGAGTTAACAGTTTCAGAGGGACAGAGCATATACTGTGACACTATAATTACTGGAAGCCAGTCCTCAAGACACTAGAAGGGAATATGTCAGAATTACTCAGGAACATGTTCGAACAGGCACTGCAGTGAAATGTTTCCTGTGTGAACACACTATATTCTGGTCTTAGCTCGAAGACTAGTGCACAGTTAGCGTTGCCATTGACGACACACATGAAATGTAACATCACAACAACAAATAGCTCTCAGACTAAATTAAGTGAGAAATTCTCCAAAAGTACAATTCAGCCCCTACCAGCACTCGAACTATTCAGGCAAAGCGTGGAATCCTACAGAGGTATCATACCCAGAGTCTCTTTCCGAAGGAACAGTGAGTTAATCCGGAGATGGGGAACTCTCCCAAGCAATCAGTGGCCTGGGCGAGTGAAAATAGAATCATTGAATCCCTACAGTGCAGAATGAGGCCATTCAACAATAATCCCACTCAATCCCCCAAACCCCACATATTTACCCTACTAATCCCCATGCACAAGGGACAATTTAGCATGGTCAATTAACCTAACCCGCATATGTTTGGAGTGTGGGAAGAAACCGGAGCACTCTGAGGAAACCCATGCAGATAGGAGAGAACATGCAAACACCACACAGTGACCTGAATCAAACCAAGGTCCCTGGCAATATGAAGCAGCAGAGCTAACCACTGGGCTGGGAGTTAGTGACTTAGTTCTGGATGAAAGAGGATGAGTGTGACAGGGAATAGACCTCAATGAATGATCACACAGGAATGTGCACACTGGAGATCTGAATGGGATTTGGGCGCCTTCACTTTTATCATACATGGAGACTCACTTCCAAGGAATCAAAGCCTGCAGGAGAGGAGGATAGGTAAAGGTCGAGTTGTAACCAGCTCAATGCACAGAAGCACAGGGGAAGTGGGGGGCAGCTGTCTCTTAACTCTCTCTGCTTATTGGGTCAGGAAGACTGAAGCTCCCTCTTGCAAAATCAATTAAGATGGGGGAAGATAACAGATTTGCTCAACCATTTCCTCTCTGTTCATGGGCAATATGTGGGGTGGGGGGGGTTTGGTGGCATGGTGGTACAGTAGTTAGCACTGCTGCCAGGGACCCGGGTTCGATTCCCAGCTTGGATCATTGTTTGCATGTTCTCCTGTTCTGCGTGGGTTTCCTCCCAAAGTCCAAAGATGTGCAGGTTAGGTTGACTGGTAATGCCAAATTGCCCCTTAGTGTCAGGAGGACTGGCTAGGGTAAATGCATGGAGTTGTGGGGATGGGGCCTGTGGGATGGGATTGTGAACAGTGCAGACTCGATGGGCCAAATGGCCTCCTTCTGTAGCCAAATACATACCTGCAAATTAGATAGCCAGTTCGGTTAACTCCATGAGTGCAGTGAACTCCAACAAGGTTATCTACAAGTAGATGCACAAAGAGAAAGGTTCAACACAAAGCTTATGGCTCCATCCCAGCACCTGAAAATCCAGAACGTGCCGGCAAACAGTCAGATTGTCTGACACTCAAAGCAGAATGTCTGAGGGGCTAAATCAAGAAAACACTGCATCGCCAGGGGGGAGTGCTGCACTGTCAGAGCGCCAGTGCTGAGGGAGTGCTGCACTGTCAGAGGGTCAATGCTGAGGGAGTGCCGCACTGCCAGAGGGTCAGTGCTGAGGGAGTGCCGCACTGCCAGAGGGTCAGTAGCAAGGCCCCTTACCATAAAAGCAAATGTTCTATTTGCCTTCCTAATTATTTGTTGTATTGGCACATAAATGTTTTGTGATTCACATATGACGATACCCAGAAACCTCTGTACCACAATATTGTATAATCTCCATTACGATAACATTCTCCTCATAACCTCACACTTTCCCACATTAAACTCCATTCATAAAGTTTTGCCCACTTACTTAACGTCTGTAATTCCCTTTGCAAATTCTGTACTTGCTTGCTTGCCTCTAACAGGATCATCAGTAAATTTGGCAACCAACTTATCCAACATAACTTGTCAATAGTTGAAGCCTCAGCACTGATGCCTGCGGCATTCACTCATTTCAGAATTGTAACAGCACAGCTTGTCATGTCTGCACTGGCTCCCTCTCAGGGCAAGCTACCTACTGCCACTCTCTTGCCTACTTTCTTTTCAGGCAGTCCGGTTCCCTCTTGACTGCTTCAATTGAGTCTGCTCCTTTTCTGACATTACGGCAAGCTTACCATTGTCCATGTTATCCGACAGGAAGCTCTGTACGGCTTTTTTGAACGAGAGAATGACTTCTGCACTTGGCACTTCATGTCCGGCAGTGAAGATCTTTTCGTAGACCAAACCCTTCGGCAACTCCTACAAACACAGATTAAATTGGTAAGTTAACTGCCACAGCAACAGGAGACAGATTCAGTGTGGTTATGATCTAACATGGGATCAACATTGGTGTTCCTGCAGGCTGTCCGATGCATTTGCAGCCCATTGCCCCCACTTGACCCAGCGTTCGTCCCGATTACCAATTCAGAGCTCCACACACACTTACGGAGAAACCGTACAGCTAAATGTTCAGATTTCAAACTTTCCCACAGCCATCATTACACCTCAGTGAAATTCCTGCTCTCAGTGCTGGCTGTCTCTGTGCTCCTGGATTCTCGAATCTAATTACCTTCTACCCCACATACCCGCCCGACCATATAATCACCTCACTCCCCGCAGTCTTGTGTGCTTCCCGTTGAAAATGGAAACGACAATTCTGCTGGAGACAATGCCAACGATCCATCCTTCATGGACCAGTTCCTTCACTGCCCAAGGAAGCCTTTCAACCCTCGAGTCTGTAACAACCACACTCCCACCCGGGCTCTACCCCCATAACCTGACGTTTACTCTGCTAATCTCCCTTACACTGAAGTTAATTCAGCACGGCCAATCCACCTAACCCACACATCTTTGGACTCTGGGAGGAAACCAGAGCACCCTGTGGAAACGCACGCAGGGAGAACATGCAGATTCCACACAGACAGTGACCCAAGGCCGGAATTGAACCCGGGTCCCTGTGCTGTGAGGCAGTGGTACTAACCATTGTGCCAACCTGACCCACAACTTTCCAGAAATACTGTTAAAATTGCCTCACTATTCGAGAACCCCACCTCCCTGTCCAATTTCGAAGCAATATAGTTATAAAAGCAAGCTGTGTCATTTTCTATGCGAAGACTGAACCATAATCGTGATGTGCAGCCCAACTAAGCTATCAGTCAGTAAAATTTCACCAGGGGCAGAAATCCCATGCGTGAATCGAAACTGTGACTGCCGCCCCCTCTCTGCCCCCACAGTCTGTGTTACCTTGGGATCATAATAACGCTTCGTAAAGGTGAGGTCGATGATTTTCCCCAGCTCCTCTCTCTGCTTCCTGATCTGTCTCACGAGGTCAGTCGGTGAGAAGAATTCTCGCGGTAGCAGCCGTCTTTCGAATGTCTGAAGCAAACGTACATCATGGAAATGGAGATAAAAGAGAAGGAGGAAGTCACCAAGAAAATGAGCAATAAGATCAGAATTAGGCTACTCAGCCCATCAAGTCTGCTCTGCCATTCAATCATGGCTGATATTTTTCTCATCCCCATTCTCTGCCTTTTCCCATGACCCCTGATCCTCTTATTAATCAAGAACCTACCTATCTCTGTCTTAAACAACTCAATGACCTGGCCTCCACAGCCTTCCGTGGCAAAGAGTTCCATAGATTCATCACACTCTGGTTGAAGAAATTTCTCCTCATCTCTGTTTTAAAGGATCGTCCCTTTACCCTGAGGTTATGCTCTCTGGTTCTAGTTTTTCCTACTAATGGAAACATCCTCTCCACATCCACTCTATCCAGGCCTCGCAGTATCCTGTAAGTTTCAATAAGATCCCCCCTCATCTTTCTAAATTCTGACGAGTACAGACCCAGAGACCTCAACTGTTCCTCATACGACAAGCTCTCCATTCCAGGCATCATTCCTGTGTACCTCCTCTGGACCCTTTCCAAGGCCAGCACATCTTTCCTGAGATTTGGGGCCCAACGCTGATCACAACACTCCAATTGGGTCTGACCAGAGCAGGAGTAGGCCATTAGGCTTCTCGTGCTTCCTCCCAACATTCAATAACATATGGCTGAACCAACTGTGGTCTCAGTCTCAGCCTCAGCCTTTGAACCGTGACCCACTTGCCAATCAAAAATCTGTCTAACTCAATTTTGGAGCAGATTCAGTAACCAGCCTCCACCCCTCCCTGGGCGAGACAATTCCAAAGATTAACAATCCTGGGAGAAGAAAATCCTCCTCCGTCTTCTTACTTTGAAAGTGTGCCCCCTTTGGTTGTGGAATCCCTGATGAGGGGAAACAGCCACCTGTTAAGTTGACTCAGAATCTTATACATTTCAATTAGATCATCTGTCCGTCTCCCAGACTCCAGTGGATTTAGACCCAATCTGTTCAATCTTTATTCAGAAAGTACGTCTTTCATCCCAGGAATCCAACCCATAACCCTTCTCTGAACTGTGTCTCATGCAAGTACGTCCCTGCTTCAATGAGGAGAAGAAAACTGTACAGCTGCAGCTGTGAGCTTTGAAGATTTTAAGGATTTATGAATGAGTTGGAGTCAGAGTGCCCTTCACAACAAGGGTAGTGAAGGAATGGTTATGGAAATCCTGGAGTGCAAGAGGGGTATGTTTAGAGGTTAAACTGTGATAATGGGTGACTGATGCGAGAAGCTTACATGTTGGATTCGGTGCGAGCCAAACTTCCATTATTAAAGGCCCAACCTTTCCTCAAAAGACAACCCTTCATCCCATGAATCAATTTTGGTCACCTTCTCTGAACTGTCCCGAACACAAGTATTCCTTCTTAAATAGAGACCCAAACAAGTCTTGAGATGTGATCTCACCAAAGCACTGTACAGCTGTAGCTCTTTACAATAAAAGCAAATGTTCTATTTGCCTTCCTAATTATTTACTCTATCTGTATACTATCTATTTGCAATTCACAAACGAAGACACCGAGGTGTACCACAGCATTCTGTAATCTCCATTACAATAATTTTCTCCTTTTTATTCTTCTGGCCCAAGAGGATAACCTCACACTTTCCCACATTAAACTCCATTTGCCTGCTTATCTAACCTCTATAAATTCTCACCTTCATTAGTACCCACTTTCTTTTTATGTACTTTCAGAAACTGTTCAGCCTTTGAGCCCTTCAACTAAATCAAAGCTGTTCTGTGACCTAATTTTGTATACCTATCAATCTTTATAGTTTTGCGGAACAAACCTTTGGATTAAAATGATCAAGTATCAACTGCTGCTTTTGGGCAAGGGTTCCAAATTTCTACAATCTTTCACATGTTGAAGTATTTCCTACTTTTATTCCGGAAAGATTCTGACTCTGATATTTAGACCCTGTCCCTGAATCAAGATGTTCCCCAACCAGCAGAAATAGTTTCTCTTCGTCCATTTTATCCACTTCCTTTAATGTAATGAAAACAGATGCATCACAGCATTCTTTCTAAATGGATCACAGCTTGGTCTGACCAAGACCGCAAAAAACTACAAAGTGTGTGAACACAGCCCAATCGATCACACAAACCAGTATCTATCTTCAAACTCAACTTACTTGCTTGTATAAGGATCAGTAAATTTGTCAACCATCTTATCCAAGTCATTAATACGGACTGTGAAGCCTCAGCACTGATTCCTATCACATCCACTGATTTCAGAGCTGTTATAACATGGTAAGCTTACCATGTCTGCACTTGTTCTCTGTCAGATAGCAATCTATTGACTGCCACTCCCTTTACAGAAAATCCGGTTCCCTCTTGAATGCCATAATTCAATCTGCATCTCTCAGGCAGTGCATTCCAAATCCTAACCACTTGCAGTAAGAAGTTTTCTTCATGTCATTGTTGCTTCTTTTGCCAATTGTCTCAAATCTTATTTTACTTTTCTTTAAATCCTCAAAAGAATCAGTGTTTACTTCTGCAACTTTGTCCTTCAGAGGAGGAGGCCATTCAGCCCTTTGCAACTACTCCATCAGTTGATAAGACTGTGGCTGATCTGATTACGGTCTTAACTCCACTTCCCTGGCTTTCCTCCCAACAACTCTTGTCGATCAAAAATCTAACTCAGCTTTGGATAAATTCAATGCCCCACCCTCCACGAGTCTGTGAAGAGAATGTCACAAACTCGTGACCCTCAGAAGAAAATACAACTCCCCTCACCTTCATTGGTATCCACTTCCTTTTTATGCACTTTCAGAAACTGTTTAGCCCCTCGAGCCTTTAACTAAATATCCATACCGAGAAAGTGTTAGAGCTTCTAGGTAGCATTAAAACTGATAAATCTCCAGGGCCTAATGGCATTTATCCCAGGCTGCTTAGGGAGGTGCAAGGTGAAATTGCTCGGCCTCTGACGCAAATCTTTGTCTCTTCTTTGGACACAGGTGAGGTCCCAGAGGACTGGAGAATAGCTGATGTTCTACCGTTGTTTAAAAAGGGTAGTAGGGATAACCCTGGAAAATATAGGCTGGTGAGTTTGACGTCAGTGGTAGGGAAGCTGTTGGAGGGGATTCTTAGAGATAGGATGTATGGGTACTTAAAGCATTGCGATCCGATTGGGGATGCACAGCATGTCTTTGTTAGGGGGAGGTTGTGCCTTACGAATCTGGTAGAATTTTTTGAGGAGGTGACGAAAACAGTCGACAAAGGGCGAGCTGTTGATGTCATCTATATGGATTTCAGTAAGGCGTTTGACAAAGTCCCTCATGGGAGGTTAGTTGAAAAGGTCAAGGCTCATGGGATACAAGGACAGGTAGCTAGATGGATAAGTAACTGGCTTGGAAATAGGAGACAGAGAGTAATAGTGGAAGGATGTTTTTCTAGCTGGAGGTCGGTCACTAGTGGTGTGCCGCAGGGCTCGGTACTGGGACCTCTTCTATTTATAATATACATAAATGACTTGGAAGAGGGAGTAAGTGGAGCGATCAGCAAGTTTGCAGACGATACAAAGATGGCTGGACTTGCGGATAGTGAGGAGCATTGTCAGGCGATGCAGCAGGACATAGATGGGTTGGTAGCTTGGGTAGATAGATGGCAGATGGAATTCAATCCTGATAAATGCAAGGTGATGCATTTCAGGAGAAAGAATGTAGTGGGGAGGTATATGATAAAGGGTAGACCTATTAAGAGTACAGAAACACAGAGGGACCTGGGGGTGCAGGTGCACAAGTCTCTGAAGGTGGAAGAGCAGGTGGAGAAGGTCGAGAAGAAAGCATATAGTATGCCAGCCTTTATAAGGGGTATAGAGTACAAGAGCTGGCCTTTAATGTTGCAGTTGTATAAAATGTTAGTTAGACCTCATTTGGAACACTACGTCCAGTTCTGGTCGCCTTACTACTGGAAGGACGTGGAGACTCTGGAGAGAGTGCAGAGGAGGTTTATCAGGATGCTGCCTGGTATGGAAGATCTGAGTTACGAGGAGAGGTTAGGCAAATTGGGGTTGTTTTCCCCTTAGAAAGACGTAGACTTAGAGGAGATCTAATAGAGGTGTACAAGATTACGAGGGGTATAGATAGAATAACCAGGGTTAAGCTTTTTCCTAGGATGGACTCGAATAGCACGAGGGGTCACAGGCTTAGAGTGAGGGGGGTAAAGTATAATTTGGATGCTAGAGGGAGTCTTTTCACACAGCGGGTGGTGGGGATATGGAATGCGCTGCCAAGTAAAGTGGTGGAGACAGGCACTCTGGAGTTATTTAAGAAATACTTAGATGGGCACATGAACAGAATGGGAATGGAGAGGTATAGAAAACTGATTTAAAATAGGGATCATGAGCCTCGGGAGTCCCTGGGAAATGTGTAAATAGATGATGATACTGATGTATTTGTTTTTATCCTACAGGTGGCATGCACACGATGGGTCGTGAGAGGGCTACTCTTGGATTTTTTTCGAGAGTATTCTAGTGCTTCACGTCGTTAGTGTACGCTTGACCTGGACCATTTGATGGGCAACATGACAGCTCAGTGACTATCGCTGTGCTGTGCAGATACATGGATTTGGGCCTGTGTCTGTGGGAGTTTGCGCATTCTCCCCGTGCTTGCGTGGGTTTTCTCCGGGTGCTCCAGTTTCCTCCCACATCCCAAAAATGTGCTCTTAGGCTAATTGGCAGAACAAATTCTCCCCAAATTTGGTTTTTAATCCATAGATCTATAAACATCGACAGGAATCACGGATAGAGGTGGGAACATCGGGGTGGTGGCGTGGGCTCGTTAGGCCGAAGGGCCTGTTTCCCGTGCTGTTTTGTTCTTTAAATCATAGCTGTTGTGTGACCTAACTTAGTATATCTATCTATTTATACCTTTGGGGAACAAACCTCTAGCCGTCTTGGGCTTAAAATGATCAAGTGTCAACTTCTACATGTTCCAAACTTTTGCATGTTGAATGTTTCCTACTTTCACTCCGAAAGAATCTGACTCTGATGTTTAGACCCTGTCCCTGAATCAAGACATTCCCCAACCAGCAGAAATAGTTTCTCTTCGTCCACTCTAATCCATTTGCTTTAATATAGTGAAAACAGATGCAGCATAGAAAGCATTTTTTCCGAATGTATCACAGCTTGGTATGGTTCCTGCTCTGACCAAGACCGCAAGAAGCTACAAAGTGTTGTGACCACACCAGTCTCTGTCTCCACTTCCCACTGGAAAACCAGCCAGCATACTTAAGGACCCCACGCAACCTGGGCAATCTCTCTTCCACTGGGAGAAATGTACAAAAGTCTGAGATCACATACTGACCAATTCAAGAACAGCTTCTGCTCTGCTGCTGTCAGACCTTTGAATGGACCTACCACACATTAAGCTGATCTTTCTTGGCACCTTAGCTATGACTGTAACACGAGTGCAAGAGGGCAGGATTTTCCAGGCATGCTCTCAAAATGAGACTGGAAAATCCCACCCAAACTCAACTGACCTTTCTACGATCCACACCCATCGCCTGCGTTCAATTCCCTTGGAGGGTGGTAAAATTTACCCCACAGTACCTTTTTGCCCTGTCCCAATAGACACAACAATAAAAAAAAAATCAAATTTTGATCCAATCATCCTTTGGCCTTCTCAGTTCTAGGCACCACTAACTTGTGGGACCCCTCCTCATGATTTAATCCTTGGAATCTGGCTATCAAGTTGATGAAACTGCAGATCCTTCAAGACTCATATCTTTCGTTCACTATGGTGCCTAGAACAGTTGTGGTCTAACTAGATTTTTGAGGGATTTTTGTTTCTTTGGATTTGATTTATTATTATCACATGTACTGGGAAGACTCTGATGGCAGCAGGGAAGAAGCTGTTCTTGAATCGGGCGGTACAAGATTTAAAACTTTTACATTTTGTTTTTGATTGGATTTGATTTATTGTTAGATATATTCAGATATAGTTACAAGTATTGTTTCTTGCACTCTACACAGATAAATCATTCCCTTCAGACAGAAAGCAACAGAAGAGATCAGAATGTAGTGTTACAATCATAGGTAGGGTGTACAGAAAGATCAACTTGATCGAAGTCCAATCAAAAGTCTGATGGCAGCAGGGAAGAAACTGATACTTTTAGGAATCATTCCTCTCGTTTTTTACTTGAGAAATGTGTTCTAAATTGAGTCGGTTGGAACGTGATCTCAGACTTGCTTATCTTTTTGATTGGAATGGATTTGTTACATGTATTGGAATACAGTACAAAATATTGTTTCTTCTGCACTATGCACACAAAGCATACTGTTCATAGAGAAGGAAAGAAGAGAGTGCAGAATGTAATTTACAATCATAGCTAGAGTACAGAGAACAATCAACTTATATTTTGATTTATCATTGTTACACGTACTGGGAGACAGACAAATGTATTGTTTCTTGCACACTATACATACAAAGAATACTGTAACTAACAGTAAATAGGGTCTCAACACCTGGTTTCAGTCCAATGAATTAATTTGATAGCACAAACTTTTGGAGCACTGCCTCTTCATCAGGTGTATCACAGAGTACACAGAGGAGAAGGTGCAAAATGCAATTTTAGTCATAACTAGGGTGCAGAGAAAGGTTCAAAATGCAGTGTTAGCCATAACTAGGTCATAACTTAAAATTTGATTTATTATTACATGTATTGGGACACAGTATTGTTTCTTGCGAGCGATACAGACAAAGCATATCATTCATAGAAAAGGAAAGGAGTGGGTGCAGAGTGCAGTGTTACAGTCACAACTTGGGTATGGAGAAAAATCAGCTTAATATTTGATTTGATTTATTAGTGTCACATGTATTGGGACACAGTAAAAAGTATTGTTTCTTGCCAGCTATACAGACAAAGTATATCATTCATAGAAAATGAAGCAAGAGCGTGCAGAATGTACTGTTAGTCATAGCTAGGATGCAGAGAAAGGTTAACTGAATATTTACTTTGATTTATTGTTGTCACGTGTAGTGGGATGCAGTAAAAAGTATTGTTTCTTGTGAGCTATACAGACAAAGCACACCATTCAAAGAGAATGAAGCAAGAGAGTGCAGATGTAGTGTTACAGTCATAGCTAGCGTGCAGAGAAAGGTCAGCTTAATATTTGATTTATTGTTACCACGTGTGAGGATATAGTAAAAAGTACTGTTTCTTGCGCAGTATACAGACAAAACATAGAGTACATAGGTAGAAGGCACAGAGTTCAGTGTTGCAGGATGATTTATACTTTAAATGCGAGGAACAAGATTCTGTACCTTTTTCAATGGGACTTTAAACGCGACGAACCTGGTCCCAGGGAGCCGGAGTCCCACGGCAGAATACTTCCGCCACCTACAGAGGGAAAGGCGAGCACATTACACACCGCCTGCTGCTCAGGCCCAAACCAGCCCGGAGCCCGAGACCAAACTACCCTCCCTAGGCCCAAACCGCCCTGTCCGCTGGAGTCCAGGCCTCACCTGTCCGGGATCTTGTTCTTGTTCTTGCTCATGACTTCACTCGGGCTCTCACCTACCCCGCCGCCGCTACCTCTTCTCTGACTGCAGCCCCACAACCGCCTCCCGCTGCCCACCACCAACACAAGGCCCAAAGCCCGGCGCCCGGCTCCAAACATTGCGCAGGCGCGCCCGCCTGTACTGTTGGCGGGGCGGGGCCGGGCAAGAGCCATCTTTGTGAGGGGCAGAGGATCTGTCAACTGTGGGTGGGGAGAAACGTGACCTCCATCTTTGTGAGGGGCAGAGGAACTGTCAACTGTGGGTGGGGAGAAAAGTGATTTCCATCTTTATGAGGGGCAGAGGAACTGTCAACTGTGGGTGGGGAGAAAAGTGATCTCCATCTTTGTGAGGGGCAGGGAGGGACGGTCAACTCTGGGTTGGGGGCGGAGGAAGGTGACGTTCATCTTTGTGAGGGACGTTGGGGAGGATATCAACTGTGGTGGGGAGAAAGGTGACTTCCAACTTTGTGAGGGGGCAGTGGACTGAACTATAGTGGGCAGGAAGGTGACGTCCATGTTTGTGAGAGGGAGAGGAATAATCAACTATGTAGGGGAGGTGTCCAACATCTTTGTGAAAGGAGGAACGGACAGCCGCCGTCTTTGCGGGGCGAGGGAGGGAGGCCGACATTATACCGTCGCCATCTTTGTAAGGGGCAGAGGAATGGCGACAACGGGGCAGTGACCGTCATCTTTGTGAGGGGTAAATGTTTTACGAGGAGGTGGAGGCGCTGCTGCCATTTTTGTACGAGATAAGTGGACAGCCGCCGCCACGTTTGCAAGGGGAGACGCAGCCAATGGCATCTTTGTGTCGGTGACCGTAATGTTTGCGATGGTTGTATCGCCGCCCTGCATCGCTGTGGTGGAGAGGAAGAAAATGGACTGTCGCCATCTTTGTGCGGGGCAATATGCGCCCGCCATTGTTGTGCGGGGCAAATGTGTGGCCACCATGTTAGTGCGGGGCGACGCTGCCGCCATCTTTGCCAGTGGGGAAGGCAAAGCAGAGCTCAAGGTGTGTGAGCCGGCCTCTTCTCCTTTTTCCGTCCATTCTAATCACACTCAAGTCCGTGAAGTCCAACACCGTTATTTATAGTTTTAAGATCACTATTTTCTCCTGTAAGTGGCGCCTTTGTGCAACAGGTGACGCTTTTTATTTCATTGCAGCGTCAATGGCACATTGCTGGTGCAGAGGCAGAGTTCTGACAGGCGCCATAGAAATGCAAGTGTTCAAATTCCCTGTGTGTGTCTGTACAGGACGCCGAGGAAATGAGATAGAGGAGATATAGAATGTTTTTTTTATGGTTGCAGAGTGTGTTTTCTCTTTTTTTTATGGTTGCAGAGTGTTTTTTTTTCTCTCTCTCTCAGTTGTTGTGTTTTTTTTGGTACAGACAGGAATCTGGAAGATGTCTGGACAGTACAGGTGTCCAGAATGTGGCTCCTCTCAGGTGGAAGAGGATTCCCATTACAGCCAGAACCATCTGGTGTGCACTGACTGTGGCTTCCTACTGACTGAGGGACTCCTCACAACCACACGCTCTGAGGAATCTTTCTCCCAAGGTACAGAAAAAAAAGACTCATTTCAGATGATCCTTCTCAGAAATTATTGTGGTGTTTTCTCTGATCTCAATGAGGTGATTAACACAGTGCTTGGGGTCGCTGTCTCCGTGTGTCTCTGCTGGGTGCTCCGGTTTCCTCCCACAGTCCAAAAGATGTGTTGATTAGGTGCTAAATTCTCCTTCTGTGTGCCCAAACAGGCGCCGGAATATGGTGATTAGGGGATTTGCACAGTAACTTTGTTGCTTTAATGTCAACCTACTTGTGACACTAACAAATAAACTTAATATGTAAAAGTAGAACGTGTCCCAGAACTGGGTGTATGCTGGCATCTTGTCATTATCACATCTCATGTCAATAACTCTGAAATTAGTTGGGATTTACTCCTGTTTCTTTCTGCTCTTGGTTGCTCACCATTGGAATGTACCTTTTGCCTCCATCTTGGACTAACCTCCTGATGTGAAACTGGTAAGACTTGGGAAATGACTGGTACTGGTCCACAGGATAATTGTATTTTAATATATATAGGACCTATTCAGACCTCCATTCATTTACAAGATTTTGTGCAGTTAGAGTTTTACTGCACAGAAAGAGGCCCATCGGCCCATCATGTATGCGCCACCTAGTCAATCTGTCCTCATATATCACTTCCATCAGCCTGCTAAACCTTTGCTGCACTCCCTTGAGAGCAAAAACATCCTTCCTCAGAAAAGGCGACCAAAAGTGCACACAATATGTATGACCTTCTGAGCTGTTGCGGTTCTGTAAAGGAGGCAGAAGATAGGCACTGGTCGGGAGCACGAGAAATGGCTTTTTTGTCTGCTCTCTTGGACAGAATTGCAAAATCCAAATAGATATGCAGGGGATCGGGAGTGGAGGGGATACATGTGGTTGTTTTGAGTGCTGTGCCTGTACAGCTGACGCGACACACAGCTTAAGTAGCACAACTTCTCTCAATTTTAACCTGTACTATTGGTAAATCTCTTTCAATCCCTTTCCACAGCGGTGAGATACAGCGAGAGCACAGCAGAGGTGAAGAAGCCTTGTCGCAATCAGATACAAGGTAAGATCCAAGAATAATGAAAATGTTGGAAGCACTCGGCAGAGTTGACAATTCGGGTCAATGAAAGAAACATAGAAACTAGAAGCAGTAGGAGGCCATTCTGCCCTTTGAGCCGCTCTGCCATTCATTACGATTATGGCCGATTGTCCAACTCAGTAATCTGTTCCTGCTGTCTCCCCATATCCTAAGATCTGTGTAGCCTCAGAGCTATATCTGATTTCTTCTGAAAACATGCAATGTTTTCACCTCAACTATTTTCTGTGGTGGAGAGATCCACAGATTCAGCATTTCTGGGTGAAGAAATTTTTCCTCATCTTAGTTCTAAATAGTTTATCCTGTATCCTTAGACTGTGACCCCTGGTTCTGACACACCCACCATTGGGAACATTCTTTCTGCGTCGACCCTGTTAGACCCTGCGTCTAGTCCTGTTAGATTTTCATAGATTTGTATGAGATTCTACACTCCCCCCCCCCCCCCCCCCCCCCCCCCCCGGCTCCCATTCTAAATTGCAGTGAATACAATCCTAACTAACTCAATCTCTCCGTGTACGTCAGCCCCACCCAGGAATCAGCCTGGCAAACCTTCACTGTACTCTTTGTATAGCAAGAACATTCTTCTTCAGATAAAGAAACCAAAACTGCATACGTTAATTATTCCAGGTGTGGCCTCACCAAAGTCCTGTACGATTGCAACAAGACATTCCTGCTCCTTCTCTCGAATCTTCTCGCTTTGAAGGCCAACGTAGCGATGGCCTACTGGTATTATCACTAGACTATTAACCCAGAAACTCAGCTAATGTTCTGGGGACCCGGGTTCGAATCCCGCCATTGCAGCTGGTGGAATTTGAATTCAGTAAAAACAAAATCTCAAATTAAGAATCTGCTATTGGCCGTAAACCATTGTTGATTGTTGGGAAAACCCATCTGGTTTGCTAATGTCCTTACTTGATCCAGAGCCACAACAATGTAGTTGACTCTCAGCTGCCCTCAGGCAAGTAGGGTGGTACTCCACTAATCACTGCCTGCCACTTGGGAAAAGACGTGTTTAATCCTACTCTTTGGGTGGAATTTTCTTGTGCTGCCTGCAGCGGGAATCGTAGTAGACAGGACGTGGACTGTGTCAACTCTGGGCGATATTTTCCGACCTTGGGGCGAGTGCAGCTGGAAGATTCTGCTCTTTGTTTCCAGTTTTGTATCCCCATAGTGATCCTCTCTGTCTCTCTGTCTGTCTCTGTCTCTCTGTCTGTCTCTGTCTCTCTGTCTGTCTCTGTCTCTCTGTCTGTCTCTGTCTCTGTCTCTCTGTCTGTCTCTGTCTCTCTGTCTGTCTCTGTCTCTCTGTCTGTCTCTGTCTCTCTGTCTGTCTCTCCCCTCGCTCAGGTCAGAAGCGGGTCCATGACCTCTGCCGGATTCTCCGGGTGCGTCCAGTTGTGGAGGACACGGCCAGCGAACTCTACCTGAGGGCCTACGAGCATCAGAGCTTCCTGCACGTTGCCCTGGAGAAGAAGGAAGGCTTGGTGGGCTGCTGTGTTTACGTCTCCTGCCGCCAGCACAACTGGCCCCTGACCATGAGCACCGTGTGCTCGCTTCTCCACGTGGAGCCTGGTCTGTTCTCGGCAGTCTACCAGCAGCTGGTGAAAGAGCTCAGCCTGGATATCCCCACTCTGAGCCTCCAGGACTTGGTGAAAACTCACTGTGACGGGTCAGTACATCCCATTTATTCTCACTGACCTCCCAGTGCACAACTCCCGTCTTCCTCCTTGAAACAGCTTCACTGCTTCCAGAGAGGTTAACTAAAGCAGCTTCACGCTCAAAAGGGATCGCCACGTGGGTGGCATGGTAATTAGCGCTGCTGCCTCACAGTGCCAGGGACCCAGGTTCGATACCCGGCTTGCCCACAATCTGTGTGGAGTCTGCACGTTCTCCCCATGTCTGTGTGCGTTTCCTCCGGGTGCTCCAGTTCTCTCCCTGAAAGACGCGCTCGTTAGGTGCTAAATCCTCCCTCGGTGAGTGTGGTGACTAGGAGATTTTCGAGTGGCCTAGTGCTTCATGTCGTTAGTGTATGCTTAAACTGGACCATCAGATGGGCAACATGACAGCTCAGAGACTATCGCTGTTGCTGTGCAGACACATGGATTTGGGCCTGTGTCTGCGGGAGTTTGCGCGTTCTCCCCGTGGTTGCGTGGGTTTTCTCCGGGTGCTCCGGTTTCCTCCCACGTCCCAAAAATGTGCTCTTAGGCTGATTGGGTAACAAATTGTCCCTATATTGGTCTCTATGTCATTAAGACGTTAGGATGGCGGCGTGGGCTCGTTGGGCCAAAGGGCCTGTTTCCCGTGCTGTGTTGTTCTTTGTTCTTAATATAGCCATGATGTGGAGACGCTGGCATTGGACAGGGGGTGGGCACAGTCACAAGTCTCACAACACCAGCTGAAAGTCTAACAGGTTTATTTGGAATCACAAGCTTTTGGAGTGCTGCTCCTTCATCAGGTAAGTGATAACAAATAACTCAGCTCACTTATCTGATGAAGAAGCAGCACTCCGAAAGCTCACGATACCAAGTAAATCTTTTAGATTTTAATCTGGTGTAGTGAGACTTCTTCCAGACTTAATGTTTGCCTACATTGACACTAATCAGTAAACCTTAAACCAGTGGTATTCAGATGAAATGGGGCCTGAGCCCCACCCACAGCTGAGGAGGCAGATGTGCAAGCTGTCAGTCCCCCGGCGGTTGCCCACCAGGGGATGTAAACTACATTCACAAAACTCAAATTGAACTGTCATTTAAAGCAACTCCGATCAGCAGGCGCTGCAAACAATGGTGGCTTAGGTCAGAAGGTGTCTGAATGAGAATGAGCTACTAGCCCTTCTGTGCTGAACCCCTTGTTGTTGCCCACAGACCTGGGTCACTGGTGGCCAGCTATCCTCTGGAACGACTGAAATCTGTGTGGTGTAGGTACACCCACAGTGCTGTCAGGGAGGGAGTTCCAGGATTGTTATTGGACATCAGTCAGTCCGTGTGGTGTAGGTACACCCACAGTGCTGTTAGGGAGGGAGTTCCAGGATTGTTATTGGACATCAGTCAATCCGTGTGGTGTAGGTACACCCACAGTGCTGTCAGGGAGGGAGTTCCAGGATTGTTATTGGACACCAGTCAGTCTGTGTGGTGTAGGTACACCCACAGTGCTGTCAGGGAGGGAGTTCCAAGATTTTGACCCAGTGACAGCGAAGGAACGGCCGATTATATTTCCAAGTCGGGATGGCGAGTGGCTCGGAGGGGAACTTGCAGGGTGCTGGTGTTCCCCATGAGCCGGATCCCTCGAGATGGGAGATGTCATGGGTTTGGAAGGTGCTGTCGTGGAACCTTGGCAAGTAGTTACAGTGCCAGTAGTTGGTAAACACTGCTGCCAGTGTGCGTCGGTGGTGGAGGGAGTAAATGTTTGTGGATGGGGCGCCAATCAAGCGGGGCTGCTTTGTTCTGGATGGTGTCGAGCTTCTTGAGTGTTGTTGGAGCTGCACCCATCCAGGCAAGTGTTCCATCACACTCCTGACTGGAGGACAGGCTTTGAAAGGTCAGGAAGTCAATTACTCGCTGACAGATTCCCAGCCTTTGACCTGTTATTGTAGCAAAACTATGTACATAGCGGGGTCCAGTTCAGTTTCTGGTCAATGGTAACCCTCCCCGGATGTTGATAGGGGGGGAGGAGGGGGGGGTGGAATTCAGCAATGCCATTGAATGAGGAGGGGGTGATGGTCAGATCCATTCTTGTTGGAGATGGTCATTGCCTGACATTTGTGTTGCATGGACGATAATTGACACTTAATCAGCTCAAGCATGATTATCGCCCAAGTCTTGCAACGTATGGACCCAAGGGATTTGCAAATGGGGCTGAACGTGGGTGCAATCATTAGTGAACATCCCCGCTTCTGACCATTGATGAAGCAGCTGAAGGCGGACAGACCTGGGACTTGAGGAACTCTTGCAGTGATGTTTTGGAGCTGAACTGATTGATCTCCGACCACAACCACCACCTTTTGGTGTTGGGTATGAGTCAGGCCAGTACAGCACTCCCCCACCCCATTCCCTGGCTCGGCCAGCACAGTGCGTTGCCCCCCTCCACCCCTGCTCCGTTCCCTGGTGCTGAGCCAGTGTAGTACATTGCCCTCCACTGGCCCTCCAATGGTCAGCTTGCCCAGTGTATTGCAACCCCCCCCCCCGTAAAGCTCGGCCAGCACAGCACAGCACATTGCCCCCGGCTCGTCCAGCCCAGCGGTGTTTACCCCGATTCCCAGCAAGTTATTTAGTTTTGCTCCAGTGCAAGTCTCTCAATACCAGATTGAAATCCAACAGGTTTATTTGGAATCACGAGCTTTCAGAGCATTGCTCCTTCGTCGGTTGGGTGCTGCCGTGAGAAGGAGCGGTGCTGTGATAACTCGCAGTTCCAGACAAACCTGTTGGAGTCTTAACCTGTGAGACTTCTTAGTGTCCAACGCCGCCATCTCCATGTCTTCGTTTTGCTCAGGCTCCTCGATGCCAACCCTGCCAAATGCTGTCTTGACATCAAGAGCAAACCGTTCCCATCATGACTCCGGAAGTCCACGTTTGGACACGAGGAAGTCTCTCAACACCAGGTTAACATCATGAGTCCCTGTTTGGGGACCAAGGAAGCGATGGCCTTGGTGGGACCCGAACTGAGCGTCAGTGAGCAGGTTGTTGCTGTGTGTGTGTGTGTGAGAGGCGTGTCTGGATCTCCAGCGCTCGCTGATTTTCTTCCCCTCCCTGCCCTCTCTCTCCGCACAGGTTCAGTTTGTTCCAGAGTTCGGCGTCAGTCCCAGCCGTGTTTTCGGAGGACAAAGACCAGGTGGTGAACCGTGCCCTGCAGCTGGTGGAGCTGGCCAGTGAGACCTGGCTGGTGACTGGGAGACACCCCGTGCCCATCATCACGGCGGCCGTTTACCTGGCCTGGCAGTCTCTGCAGCCCCGGCACCGCCTCAAGTGCACCCTGGGGAGGTTCTGCAAGCTGGCGGGGGTCAGGCAGCCCCCGCCTGCCTTGCAGCGGGTCAGGGAGATGGTCGACATCCTGGTCAGGCTGGCCTCGCAGCTGGCCTGGCTGTCGTCTCAGCGGATCGATGCCAAGACCGTGGTGAAGTACGCCGGTGATATTCTCCGCCATCGGGCCCTCTTACTCAGACAGACGCTGAGCCTGGCTGCCTGGGCGGGAAGCGCCGGCGGGGAGACCGAGCCCGGCGAAGGAACCGTTGCAGAAACGGGCCGGGAGGCAGAGGGCGAGGCCGGCGGGGAGACTGAGCCCAGCGGAGGAGCTGGTGCAGAAACGGGCCAGAAGGCGGAGGGCGAGGCCGGCGGGGAGACTGAGCCCAGCGGAGGAGCTGGTGCAGAAACGGGCCGGAAGGCGGAGGGCGAGGCTGGCGGCAAGACCGGGCCTCCTCTTCAGAACCAGCTGAGCCCAAAGCGGGGGGACAGGCCCAAACGTGCAGCGCCAGTCTTCCTCCCTCCCTGCCTCAGCCAGAGCAAGCGGAGGAAAGCCTGCCCGGAAGCAGAGGGCAGCCCAGGCAGCGAGCTGATCACAGGAGAGGAGGAGATATCGGACAGCGAGATCGAGCAGTACCTGAGGACTCCCGAGGAAGTGGCAGCCTTCCGGGAAGCACGGGATATTCTGTGAATGGTTCCCTATCGCTTACTCAATAATGTTTACTGGAGGGAGCCACTGTCCTGCTGGGGGAAGGGCGGAGGGCTAGGTGCCTACTTCTGGCTTCCCTTTGTAGATGCTCCTGACTGGAAAGGATCGCTACAATACCTCGGCGTGTAACATGGAGGCTACCTCGCCGTGGAACACCAACCACTGAGGGTACCTCGCCGTGGAACACCAACCACTGAGGGTACCTCGCCGTGGAACACCAACCACTGAGGGTACCTCGCCGTGGAACACCAACCTCGAGAGTCAGTTGACTTTATGCACACTAAACGTTCTCAGAGCTGCTCCTGCGTAGCATTACTGGATGAGGATCCATGTTCTCCTCACCATCCCCTCTCCCATACACAGGATGCGGAGACCAGATCTACCCAGGGCTACTGTGACTGAAATCAAACGCACCTCCACATTTACTGAGCTGCCGTTGGCCTGAGGAGGAGGCTGTTGGGTCCCTCCCGCCTCCCTCTGACATGGCTGATCCTATACTTGAATTCCACTTGCCTGACCAATCTGAGTGTTAATTACGTGAAGCGCTTTGTCCTGAGAGAACGCTACTGGTATCTTTGTGCAATGAAAAGTATGATTATAATGATGTGCCTGTTAATAAAGGCCTTGGATGCTGCTGCCTGTGACCACGTGTCTCAGTCTCAGGAGAGCTGAGTCTGTATTATCCGACACTTTGATTTCTCTGAACCATCAGCCTTACTCCAGGACTCGGAGTAACTGATACTCGCCTCCAAACTGACTGACGTAAATTTGAGGCTGATTTCTGTTCCCTGTATTGGATCTTTATTTATTAAACGACCAGAGGGAGGGTAAAGCATTTAAATTAAAAAAAGCAGTCTGTTTTTGTGATGTTTGATCGTTGTGCACAGCACTCTTTGCACTGCTTCCCCCCTCCGACAAGGCTCCCCTGCCCCCTCCCACACTGCCACAGCAGTGCTGCTCCTTTGGCAAGGTGGCACTCCCTCAGCCCTGCCCTTCAAATGGGGTGGCACTGCTCCCCCATGAGAGGTGCTGTTACCTCAGTACTGCCCTCCCCGACAGCGGGGGGAGCTCCCTCAGTTCTACCTCTGTGACAGGGCTGTACTCCCTCTGCTTCCCTTCTCCCCCCCCAAAAGAATCTTTAAAATACAATATGTTCAATCTTTTCCTTTTAATCACAAAATAAAATGTTTGCAGCCACCGGCAGCTGGTGTTACAGGCTGTGATTAAAACACACACCAACTTCCCCCTGAGACGAGGGACTCATTCTCTAAACAACAATTTAAAACCATTCGCTTTCATCTCCCAGCATCAAGAGTCTATCTACAAACAAATAACAATATAGCAGGGAGGAGGGGGATCTTCACATGATGCAGTCATCTTTACACATAAATAAAACTTCCAGCTGTGCAACCTCTTGCCCTTGAAATGCTCACAACATTTCACATAATTAATTATTTTAAAACATTGACAGACGTGGATCTTGTACCTTATTGTGCCCTGAGCCACAGACAAGAATGAAGCAGGAATGGTGAGGACAGGAGTTGGTGGGGAAGGAGACATCACTCGGGGTTTCTGATCTCTGCTTTGGCAGGATTTGCATTCCACCAGCAAGAAAAGGCAATTAACCCCCTCCCCCAAGTCTTTCACACACCGTTCCAGATGTAGGCTCATTCTACGGTTCAAATTTAAGATGGGAGTCGGGAAGGAGAAGAAAAGTTTCCAAAAGCCCTCACCGTGACATACACACAGAGTCAGTTGAACCTAAAGCAGAAAACTGAAAGAGGGACGGATTGTCTGAGTGCTGGAGAACGTGTACAGTGTCCAGGGACAGTTCAGCGGTCTCTTGAGGAAAAGGCATTGCGGCCACGCTTGAGTTTAGTCTGGTTCCGATGGGTATTTGACAAATGATATTGCAGCCAGCTCCTTGCAGAACTCCTCCAAGACAATCACAGCTTTCAGTAGTGTGGCGTGATCCACCCTGCAAAATTCAAATCCATCACACATTTTATATTTAAAGACGGCGATGGAGCTATTTAACCTCAAATTTAAATGATGCTGACCTAGAACATAGAACCCTACAGTGC
Organism: Sphyrna mokarran; assembly: GCA_024679065.1. NCBI lineage: Eukaryota > Metazoa > Chordata > Chondrichthyes > Carcharhiniformes > Carcharhinidae > Sphyrna > Sphyrna mokarran. Next base: position 22,181,216 of record JAGIQG010000031.1, on the reverse strand, counting down.
AGAAAGAGGCCCTTCGGCACATCGAGTCTGCACCGAACACAATTCCACCCAGGCCCTATCCCCATATATCATACCCACTAATCCCTCAAACCTACGCATCCCTAGATACTACGGAGCAATTTCTTAGCATAGCCAATCGTTCCAACCCACACATCTTTGGACTTGTGGGAGGAAACCCACGCAGACACAAGGAGAATGTGTAAACTCCACACAGGCAGTGACCCAAGTTAGGAATCGAACCCAGGACCCCGGAGCTGTGAAGCAGCAGTGCTAACCACTGTGCTACTGTGCCGCCCATTGTCCTCTTGCCTTCACTTTAACTCCAGCGAAAAGCACAAACCAGCTCCCTCACCAGCTGCTCAAATTGCCCTGGAATGGACATTTCAATATCTTGGACCTTGTTTGTCCCTTATGCGGGCTCCATGAATGGGGTTCGGTTTGAATTGGGTTTTTTAGGCAGTAGACACCGCTGCCTCACAGAGCCAGGGTTTGATTCCCGGCTCAGGTCACTGTCTGTGCATTCTCCCCATGTCTACATGGATTTCTTCCCACAGTCTGAAAATGCTAAATTGCCCCTTCGATGAGATGGGTTCAGGTCGGGTGTTATGTGAATAGGCAGAGGAGAGGACCTGGGTAAGATACTGTGACAGAGAGTCAGTCCAGACTCGATGGGCCGAATGGCATTCTTCAGCGGCACAGGTTAGCACTGCTGACTCTCAGTGCCAGGCTCCAGGGGTTCGATTCCTGGCTCAGGTCACTGTACAGAGTCTGCATAGATATCCTCCGGGTGCTCTGGTTTCCTTCCACAGTGCGAAAGATGTGCTGGTTAGGCGTTAAATTTCTCCCTCAGTGTAACCCAAACAGGCGCCAGAATGTGGCGACTGGGAAATTTTCACAATAACTTCATTGCGGTGTGAATGCAAGCCGACTTTTGACACGAATAAATTAACGTCATCCAAAATGTGGGAGCGAAGGAACAGAATGCAAAATTTAATCTTGAGATGAGACGTGCAAATGTTTAGTGAAGTGAGGAGGGAGATAGGAGTCATTGCGTACTAAGAGAGGTACAGTACGCATGGAAAATCTCAGCAAGTCTGGCAGCATCAGTAAGGACAGAAATGAGCTGACATTTCCAATCAACCTAATCTGCACATCTTTGGACTGAGAGGAAACCCATGCAGACACAAGAAGAATGTGCAAACTCCACAAAACAGTAACTCAAGCCAGGAATTGAACTCAGGTCCCTGGAGCTGTGAAGCAGCAGTGCTAACCACTGTGCCATCATGCCGCCCACTTGTAACTTCTAACTACCTTACTTGTGACTAATAAATAAATGTTTAAACCGGAGCGCACAGACAGGGAGGAAAAGGTGCAACAGGGACCCAAGCCGAGAATTGAACCCGGGTCCCTGCCGTGTCAAAGCAAATTATTTGGTCATCTGGATTTGAAACGTCAGCTCTTTTCTCTCGTCAAGGATGCTGCCAGACCTGCTGAAACTTTCCAGCTTCTTCCCTTTTTCTTTCAGATTCCAGCATCCACAGGAATTTGCTTTGATGGAGTAGGTAGGGATGGTGTTTGCAAACTGAGTGCCACACAATGGATGGCTTCATAAGTAGTTGCTGATTTTATCGACCCAAACATTATCACACTGTGGGTGAAACCATGATCAGGCAGGGGATGAGGCTAGCCCATTGTGTTTGGGGGTGTGCTGACACCTGCGATGCTAGTTTGTCTGGGTAAAGGATGAGCGTAGCTAATGAGGTTAAACTGAGGCTTTACCTGGTGTAATTTTATAAAGCCACCTCGGCCTTTTGGCAAAGATAATGCCTGGGGTCCGGTGCAATGTCATCCTGTCAACACGGGTCTTGTTTGATTGAACTTAAGATGGGGTGCAATGCCCACCTTGTTAGCTTGGACCTTGTCTGTTCCTTACATGGAACTAGATTTAATTTGAATTGTTTTTTTTTCTGGATTGGAATAAAAGTACCAAACAAAAAAGCAAAGGCTATAAGCAACTCCCAGGCGCACAAGCCACTCTCAATCGTGGCAATTGTGTGTTCCAGTGTCGTTCAAAACTGCAGCTTCCGAACAAAGAGAAGCAAAACTCTGCTCATTCTAACGCAGTAATCTGGAGCACATTTTCATCTCATTTTAAAGGTACAAGATGTCACTTCAGTGTCAGAGAAATGCTTCCTTTGACAAAAGTTTGTCTTTGACAATAGTCCCAACAGTGGCAGCATAGTGGCAAGCACTGCTGCCTCACAGCTCCGGGGACCTGGGTTCAATTTCTGGCTTGAGTTACTGTCTGGTGGAGTTTGCATATTCTCCTCATGTCTGCGTGGGTTTCCTCTCACAGTCCAAAAATATGCGGGTTAGGTTGATTAGCCACGCTAAAATTACCCCTTAGTGTCCTGAAATGTGTACATTAGAGGGATTAGTGGGAAAATATGTAGGGATATGGGGGTAAGGACTGGGTAGTGCAGACTCGATGGGCCGAATGGCCTCTTTCTGTACTGTAGGGTTTCTATGATTTTTTTTATAAGGCTTACATTAACACTGCAATAAAATTAGTGAAATTCCCCTAATTTTTTTCCTTAAAAGATTCCTGGTTTACTGCCTGCTTGGTTATGCTGTGCCATCCTAACCACTGTGTCACCCCATGTACAAGTGGGCACACCTGACAATTCTTGTCCAGAGAAAGTAGAGAGGGTAAGACTGGAGTCACATGCAGGCATGACCCAGTCAGGCGAAATCCAGTTGGATTTTTTAAGGAAAAACTATTCCTGAAATTCCTTGTTTCCTCCTCCAGTCCAAAGGAGTGTGGGTTCGGTTGATTGGTCATACTAAATTGCCCCTTAGCGTCAAGGGGACTAGCCACGATAAATATATGGGGATTACTGGGTTAGGGGCCTGGGTAGGATTGTGGTTGGTGCAGTCTCGATGGGCCAAATAGCCTCCTCTATAATTCACACACACACCCACGCACAACTTACTGAACAACAGATTCAAAAAGATTCCATGTCACTTACACATCTTCAGGTTCCAATCCCATCAGCTGTCTTCTGACCAGCAACAACTTGGAAGGAAACTGAGAGATTCTCTGGATTCTCTGCATGAGATCTCCAATTACCTGAGACAAAGCAGACAACAGAATAGTTCCAATAACGGTAAGCATAACGTGGTGATCTGTTCAGGAAAAGGCACCTTTGAAGGAAGTCAACAACTGATTCTGTTTTCGTGTTATTCCTTCTTGCAGGGAAAAAAATGACTGTTGTTGGCAAGGCCAGCATTTATTGCCCACCCAAACTGCCCTTACAATGAGGGTGGTGAGTTGCACTCTTGAACTGCTGCTCTGTGGTGTATGTGTGCATCCATAGTGCTTTTCCTTGTGCCTTGCTTGGCCATTTCAGAGGGCAGTCAGTCTGTCTTATGGTGCTGGATGAGAGATCCAGAGGCTGAGACTAATACTCAGACCACTCTGTCCCCTAGTCACACTAGTCATTCAAATGTCTGATAGCAGCAGGAAAGAAGCTGCGGCACAGTGGTTAGCACTGTTGTCTCACAAAGCCAGGGACCCAGGTTCGAATCCAGCCTTGGGTCACTGTCTCCAGTGTCCACATGGGTTTCTTCCGCTGCTCCAGTTTCCTCCCACACTTCAAAGATATGCGGATGAGGCTGATTTGCTGTACTCAATTTCCCCTTAGTGTCAGGGAGATTAGTTGGGTAAATATATGGGAGGGACTGCTGTCAGTGCAGGCTGAATGGGCGAAATGGCTGCTCTGTTGGGATTCTATAATTCCAGGTTGTTCTTGAGTCAGTTGTATTTTTTTTTCCTGATGGAAGAAGGTGGAAGAGAGTTTGCCAGGTTGCGCGGGGTCCTTGATGATGCTGGCTGCTTTGCCAAGGCTGAGGGAAAGTAGATGGAGTCAATGGATGGAAGGCTGGTTTGGACTGTCCACTCAGTCCTTCCCGTCTCCAGCTGCCTATTTAATTCAGCACAAACTGCAGCCCACCCTGGACCCTATCTTGGAGGAAAGTACACCAATCACAGCACAAGGCGAGAGTACTCACTCGGACAATGACAGAGAAGAGAGACCGACAGCCAGGGGCGAGATTAATGTACGGGTCCAGTAAGTACTCGTGGAGGTGAGGGTGAGGGAAGAGCGCAACTTTCGATATCACCGATGTGATCTGCAAATTCAAGTCGTACGGCTGGAAGGGAAAACACGTAGAGCATAATGTTCGGCGCAATCAAACTTATACTGTTTAGTTTAAAGAGAAAAGTTATTTAAGTGCGAGGAGAGATATTGATGCAGACTTGATAAACATTATCAACAGTGATTTCTGAAATATCTGACCACAGCAGAGGATCACTCAATGATATAGAATTGTTAATCAATTAGTACCAGCTAGAATCCCTCAACTCCCCATCTCTCCACTTCCCTCTCACCCTTACAACCAACCACCCGCCTCCTCCAAGCAATTGGTCACCTCACACCTCCTTTGGCTCAGCATTCGAGCTTTTTCATAGGTTTTATGAGGCATTTGGGTGTCTTTCCTTCTACTTGAAGGAAGTTTATAGATGTTAGTTCTCAATCAGTAGAAGCTCGGTGACTTGTCATCTGCCTGTGAAGAGACACCAAGTCCCTGAGAAAGGTTGAGTTTCTGTCACACCTTTAAAAATCTCGGGGGTTGTGCCAAAGTGTCTTACAGATAACAGTGTGCTTTCTTTAAAAGCTAATCAGTAAGATCAGCGCAGTGCCAGAGACCCGGGTTCGATTCCCAGCTTGGGGTCACTGTCTGTGTGGAGTCTGCATGTTCTCCCTGTGTCTGTGTGGGTTTCTTCTGGGTGTCCTGGTTCCTTCCACAGTACAAAGATATGTAAGCTTGGTGGATTGGCCATGTTAAATTGCCCCTTAGTGTCAGGGGGACTAGCTAGGGTAAAGACATGGGACTATGAGGATAGAATTAGAGAATCCTACAGTGTAGAAGGAGACCATTCGGCCCAGCAAGTCTGCACCAACCACCCAGTCCCTATCGTACCAACCACAATCCCACCCAGTCCCTATCGTAGATATCGGGATTGTGGTCGGTGCAGGCTCGATGGGCTGAATGGCCTTCTTCTGCACAGTAGGATTCTGTGACTAGGAATCAGCCCAGTAAGATCCCACAGCAGTAATGAGATAATGGCCAAATAATCTGTTTTTAAGTGTTAAAAGAATTCCCCTCTTCTTTAATTAATGAGATCTTCCAGAGGACAGATGGGGCCTTAGTTTCATATCTCATATGACCTCAGTACTATACCTGAGAGAGTGCACTGTTGATTTAGTATTGCCTTACAACATTATGTAGTGCTCCCTCAGTATTCCAACAGTGCATGTTTCCTCAGGACTGTCCTGCGACAATGCAGAGTTCCCTCAGTAATGACATTCTTTCTGAATCTACCCTGTCTAACCCTGTTAGAATTTTATAAGTTTCTATGCGATCCCTTCTCCCTTTTCTAAGCTCCAGTGAATATAATCCAAACTGACTTAGTCTCTCCTCATATGACAGACCTGCCATCCCAAAAATCAGCCTGGTAAACCTTCACAGAATTCCCTCTACAGCAAGGATATCCTTCCTCAGATAAGGAGACCACAATACTCCAGGTGTGACGTCAGCAACACCCAATACAATTTAAAGTTTATTAAAGTTTATTGATTTGTTTGGCACAAGTAGACTGACGTTAACACTGCAACAGAGTTACTGAAAGTCCCCTATTTAGTAATTGCAGTAAAACATTCTATCCCCGTGCTCAAATCCTCTCGCTATGAAGGCCAACCTACCATTTGCCTTCTTTACTGTTAGCTGTACCTGTACATCAGTTACTTTCAGTGACTGATGTACAAAGACTCCAAGGTCTTGCTGAGTTTCCACCTCTCTCAGATTACACCCATTCAAATAATAATCTGTCTTCCTATTATTCCTACTGAAGTGGATAACCTCACATTTATTCACTAGTCACGATCCCTGCAACATGTTATTTGATGGAATTCGAAAAGAAACAACGATCTATTATTAGTTCAGATTTCATTGTTCCTTTTTTGCTTGCAAGTTACCTGCTGCAGGATCTGTGCCATTCGGTCAAAGAGGACTTTCAGGAAATCTCCCTCATAAAATATTCCGCCTGAGTCACAGCTTTCCAAATGGATGGGGACAAGTGGCCATTTCCACATCCTGGCATTGATAAGGCAACCCTGGAACTATAGAACACACAAAGATATAAAGCCTGGAATTCAATCTGGCCTCAGGGGTTAGCATCATGGTCTTGGGAAGCACACACCAAATAGTGAACTTAAACTGCAGTTCTGAGGGGAGGCGATGGCCGAGCGGTATTATTGCTAGACTATTAATCCAGAGAGTCAGCTGATGTTCTGGGGACCTGGGTTCGAATCCCCATCATAGCAGATGGCGGAACTTGAATCCAATAAAAATAAATCTGGAATTAAGAATCAACTGATCATGAAACCAATGTCAATTGTCAAAAAATCGATCTGGTTCACTTACGTTGTTGGGAAAGGAAATCTGCCATCCTTAGCCGGTCTGGCCTACAGAACCACAGCAATGTGGATGACTCTCAACTGCTTTCCAAGAGCAACTAGGGAGGGGCAATAAATGAGGGCCCAGCCAGTGACACCTGCTCCACAAATGAATTTAAAAAAAGCATCGAGTTCGACCAAGTGACATTAGAGCCCCTTGCGCCCACACACTGGAGACTAATCAGGTGAGTCTGTGTAACTGTGACACAGAAAGGGTACAGTTTCCTTTTTGCTGCTGAAGAGTGATCCAAAACATTACACTGGTTTCACAAACGGAGTTCATAATCCCGCGTATTTAGTTTTTGACACTGGGTGCAAATTTTTAATTCCTAATTGGTTGGCTTAGCGAAACTCCGAAGTCCCGAGACAGGTAACCATACCCGTGCACCAGCAAGGCAAGGAGGCAGCTTACCATTCGATGTGCGTCCACGAGGTAAGTGTCGTAACCGCAGCCTGACACAAGGTGAGAAGTCTTCACTGAATCAGGAACAAGACACAAGAAGCTGCAACACAAACACATTGAAGCTAAAGTCTTGAAACATAACCACCCCCGAGGACTCTGATCATCCTTCCTCTCATCATCTCTTTTCAGCCTTCCCATGTCATCAGTGGCTCAATCGATACTACTCTTGTCCCCGAGACAAAAGGTTACAGAGTCAAATTCCACTTGAGCGCAAAATTCCAGGCTAACACTTCGGTGCAGTGCTGGAGAAGTGTAGCATCTTTGCAGGATCTGCCTTTTGATCGCACATTAAAACCACAGACCCTGTGTACGCTCTCAGGTGGACAACAAAATACCCCGGCACGATTCTGAAGCAGAGCAAGGAAATTACTCCCCTGGTATCCAGAGTGATATTTATTCCACTGCCAACATCACAATAACAAGGGGTGTGATCATGATCAGTTTGTGAGAGTGTGTCACCCACAAACTGGCTGCTGCCTTTCCTACATTACGGTAGTGACTACACTTTGACAAAGTGTAGTGACTTTGACCAGTGAACACTTTGACAAAGCACTTCACTGGTTGCGAAATACATTAAAACAAACAGCTTTTTTATTAGTGTCAAGTAAGGCTTACATTGACACTGCAATGAAATTATGTGACAATTCCCCTAGTCACCACACTCTGTGACCTGTTCGGGGATACTGAGGGAGAATTTAGCACCTGACCAGCACGTCTTTCGGACTGTGGAAGGAAACCGGAGCACCCAGAGGAAACCCGCACAGAGACGGGGAGAAAAGTGGCATGGACAAGTTGGGCCGAAGGGCCTGTTTCCATGCTGTAAACTGTTATGACTCTGTAACGTGCAGACTCCACACAGATAGTGATCCAAACTGAGAATCAAACCGGGGTCCCTGGTGCTGTGATGTAGCAGTGCTAACCGCTGTGCTACCGTGCCATCCACAAGAAAAACACTACGCAAATATAAGTCATTCCAGGTCAGTTAATGCACTCCAAGACCATGTTCTTCTTCAATCAACCTCCCATCACCATTGAGAAATTCCAGGATGATTCTCTGCATGGTGGCTGACATGGTGACACAGTGGGTAGCACTACTGCCTCACAGCGCCAAAAACCTGCCTGTGTAAAGTTTACACATTCTTCCTGTGCCTGCGTGGGTTTCCTCCGTGTGCTCTGTTTCCCTCCCGCAGTTCAAATAAGTGCGAGTTAGGTGGACTGAGCGTGCTAAATTGCCCCTTAGTGTCAGGGGATCTAGCAAGGATAAATACATGGGGTTAATGGGATGGGGCCTGAGGGGGATTGTGTTTGGTGCAAACTCGATGGGCCAAATGACCTCCTTCTTCATGGCAAGATTCTATGCCACAATCCTTTCAGTCACTCAAAAATATGGACACCTGCAATGCAGACACACATTTACAGTCTGAACACTCACCATTGGGAATAGAGACCCGGGATACGGCACTCACCATCGGGAATAGAGACCCGGGATACGGCACTCACCATCGGGAATAGAGACCCGGGATACGGCACTCACCATCAGGAATAGAAACCCGGGTTACGGCACTCACCATCGGGAATAGAAACCTGGGATACGGCACTCACCATCAGGAATAGAAACCCGGGTTACGGCACTCACCATCGGGAATAGAGACGCGGGATACGGCACTCACCATCGGGAATAGAGACCCGGGATACGGCACTCACCATCGGGAATAGAGACCCGGGATAGGGCACTCACCATCGGGAATAGAGACCCGGGATACGGCACTCACCATCGGGAATAGAAACCCGGGATACGGCACTCACCATCGGGAATAGAGACCCGGGATAGGGCACTCACAGTCGGGAATAAAAACCCGGGATAGGTCACTCACTGTCGGGAATAGAGACCTGGGATAGGGCACTCACCGTCGGGAATAGAAACCTGGGATACAGCACTCACCATCGGGAATAGAAACCCGGGATAGGGCACTCACCGTCGGGAATAGAAACCCGGGATATGGCACTCACCATCGGAATAGAGACCGGGATACAGCACTCACCATCGGGAATAGAAACCTGGATACGGCACTCACCATCGGGAATAGAGACCCGGGATAAGGCGCTCACCATCGGGAATAGAGACGCGGGATAAGGCACTCACCATCGGGAATAGAAACCCGGGATACGGCACTCACCATCGGGAATAGAAACCCGGGATACGGCACTCACCATCGGGAATAGAGACCCGGGGGCCTCACTGGAATAGAGACGGGATACGGCACTCACCATCGGGAATAGAAACCCGGGATAGGGCACTCACCGTCGGGAATAGAAACCCGGGATACGGCACTCACCATCGGGAATAGAGACCCGGGATAGGGCACTCACCATCGGGAATAGAGACCCGGGATACGGCACTCACCATCGGGAATAGAAACCCGGGATAGGGCACTCACCATCGGGAATAGAAACCCGGGATACAGCACTCACCATCGGGAATAGAGACCCGGGATACGGCACTCACCATCGGGAATAGAGACCCGGGATACGGCACTCACCATCGGGAATAGAGACCCGGGATACGGCACTCACCATCGGGAATAGAGACCCGGGATACAGCACTCACCATCGGGAATAGAAACCCGGGATACGGCACTCACCATCGGGAATAGAGACCCGGGATAGGGCACTCACCATCGGGAATAGAGACCCGGGTTACGGCACTCACCATCGGGAATAGAGACCCGGGATACAGCACTCACCATCGGGAATAGAAACCCGGGATACAGCACTCACCATTGGGAATAGAATCCCGGGATAGGGCACTCACCATCGGGAATAGAGACCCGGCTTACGGCACTCAGCATCGGGAATAGAGACCCGGGATACGGCACTCACCATCGGGAATAGAGACCCGGGATAGCACTACCATCGGGATGAACCGGGATAGGCACTCACCATCGGGAATAGAACCCGGGATACGCACTCCATCGGGAATAAAACCCGGGATACGGCACTCACCTGGATAGAGACCCGGGATAGGCACTCACCATCGGGAATAGAGACCCGGTACGGCACTCACCATCGGAATAGAACCCGGGATACGCACTCACCATCGGAATAGAACCCGGATACAGCACTCACCATTGGGAATAGAAACCGGATAGGGCACTCACCATCGGGAATAGAGACCCGGGATACGGCACTCACCATCGGGAATAGAGACCCGGGATACGGCACTCACCATCGGGAATAGAAACCCGGGATACGGCACTCACCATCGGGAATAGAAACCCGGGATACGGCACTCACCATCGGGAATAGAGACCCGGGATAGGGCACTCACCATCGGGAATAGAGACCCGGCTTATGGCACTCACCATCGGGAATAGAGACCCGGGATACAGCACTCACCATCGGGAATAGAAACCCGGGATACAGCACTCACCATTGGGAATAGAATCCCGGGATAGGGCACTCACCATCGGGAATAGAGACCCGGCTTACGGCACTCAGCATCGGGAATAGAGACCCGGGATACGGCACTCACCATCGGGAATAGAAACCCGGGATACGGCACTCACCATCGGGAATAGAGACCCGGGATACGGCACTCACCATCGGGAATAGAGACCCGGGATACGGCACTCACCATCGGGAATAGAGACCCGGGATACGGCACTCACCATCGGGAATAGAAACCCGGGATACGGCACTCACCATCGGGAATAGAAACCCGGGATACGGCACTCACCATCGGGAATAGAGACGCAGGATACGGCACTCACCATTGGGAATACAAACCCGGGATAGGGCACTCACCATCGGGAATACAAACCCGGGATACAGCACTCACCATCGGGAATACAAACCCGGGATACGGCACTCACCATCGGGAATAGAAACCTGGGATACGGCACTCACCATCGGGAATAGAAACCCGGGATATGGCACTCACCATCAGGAATAGAGACCCGGGATAGGGCACTCACCATCGGGAATACAAACCCGGGATACGGCACTCACCATCAGGAATAGAGACCCGGGATAGGGCACTCACCATCGGGAATACAAACCCGGGATACGGCACTCACCATCAGGAATAGAGACCCGGGATAGGGCACTCACCATCAGAATACAAACCCGGATACGGCACTCACCATCAGGAATAGAGACCCGGGATAGGGCACTCACCATCAGAATACAACCCGGGATACGGCACTCACCATCAGGAATAGAGTCCCGGGATAGGGCACTCACCATCGGGAATACAAACCCGGGATACGGCACTCACCATCGGGAATAGAAACCTGGGATACGGCACTCACCATCGGGAATAGAAACCCGGGATATGGCACTCACCATCAGGAATAGAGACCCGGGATAGGGCACTCACCATCAGGAATACAAACCCGGGATACGGCACTCACCATCAGGAATAGAGACCCGGGATAGGGCACTCACCATCAGGAATACAAACCCGGGATACGGCACTCACCATCGGGAATACAAACCCGGGATAGGTCACTCTCCATCGGGAATAGAGACCCGGGATACGGCACTCACCTGTTGACTATTCGATTAACCTCTGGTTTTCCATCAGCCTTAGTTGATTCCTGTGTGGTTACTGGTGGGACAAGCCAATCAGATGCTGGGAATCTGCTCCCTGTGTAAATGTCAGTGAAGAAAGGATCTTCTTCCAAGTCTCTGAAAAAAGCAAAACAATTGGACATCAAATCTCTCTCCGTTTCTGGCTCAATGAAGCAAGCTCTCCATTCAATGATAGACAAGGATAGCATTTATGGCACTTGATCAAATAACCTAGAGACAAACTTCAAATCCCATCAGAGAAGAAATTAAATTCAATAAATTAATTCTAGGATAAAAAGCTGATGTTAGAACTGCTACAACTGGATACTGGCTTGTCACCAAAACCCATCTGGGTCACTATCAGGAAGAGGTTACAGATTCCACCTCACAGCACCAGGGAGTCGGGTTCAATTCGAGCCTCGGGCCTGGCCTACATGTAACTCCAGATCCACAGCAGTGTGCTTGATTGTTACGAACCCTCCAAAAGAGTCTAGCAAGCCGCTTAAATGCTCACAATAGATCACTAGGAAAGCATGGAATGGACAATAAATTCTATGCCAGCGACTCCTGTATTCCGATGATGAAATAAATAAAAATTCCTGTTAGATTCATTCTTTCATTTGGAGAATCAAGGGGACAGCACTTGGTACCGTTTTAAAATGGTTTTCTTTTATTGAACAGAACGAGGTAGCATGCTGGCACAGTGGTTAGCACTGCTGCCTCACAGCGCTAGGGACCCAGGTTGATTCCGGACTCAGGTTACCATCTGTGCGGAGTTTGCACATTGTCCTTGGGTCTGTGTGGGTTTCCTCCCACAGTCTAAATTTGTGCTACTTAAGTCGATTGGGCCATGCTAAATTGCCCCTTATGTGTCAGGAGATTAGCAGGGTAAATATTTGGGGCTACGGGGATAGGGTGTAGTTGGGATTGTGTTGATACAGACTCGATGGGCTGAATGGCCTCTTTCTGCACTGTAGGGATTCTATGAAGACCTTGAAAAATTAACATGACAGAAGTGAAAAGATAGTGATCTTGGAGACTTGCTTCTAAAGCCAATCTCTGTACTGAACATGAATACACTGAACTGAACTTCAATCTTCCAACAACTGACACACGCTCTGAAACTAAAACATTTCAATCCTTATTCCACCACTGGAAGTATTATCGCAGGCTATCCTTGTCTTAGAAAAACAATCCTTGCAGCTGCTGCTATGAAAAATGTGTTTGCCTGTATTGTACACCCTTCAGGAATGCAGTCAAATCTTTAGTGAACCTTTAGCCTTCTGATTCAACATATCGTCGAGTCAGCAGTCAACTCTTAAGCTTAGCAGAGTTAGTTGCATTGGCAGAAGTGTCTTAAAATAGAGTCTTTGCATACACTGAAGCAAACAGGGCTAAACATAGACAGGATCTCTCATTTCCCCCAGATAGCAGAGAATTCATGTCCCGCCTCAAACCTGATGTTTCATGTTGCTGTTACTTTGCGCTGACCTGAGCACACATGTAACAACACACGACAGGCTGGGTAACTCAAGTCAGCAATCTGACCCCTGAATGCAGAGTCAATAGTTGGCCTCGCATCATTTGTGGGAGTTTGTGTCCAGTGCAATTCCCAATCTTGTGATCAGTGTGAAGACCACAGTTCAAAAGCACCCAGGCACCTGCCACCACTCACGCACAATAAGATGTGGAAGGATGTGCTGGCCTTAGATAGGGTCCAGAGGAGATTCACAAGTTAGATCCCTGGAATGAAGAGATTGCTATATAAGGAATGGTTGAGGCCTCTGGGTTGAAATTTAGAAGGATGGGGGGGGGGAATCTTATTGAAATTTAAAGGATACTGCGAGGTCTGGATAGAGTGGACATGGAGAGAATGTTTCCACTCGTACTAGACACAGAGGGCACAAACTTGGTCGGAAGGGACGATCCTTTAAAACAGAAATGAGGAGGAATTTCTTCAGCCAGAGAGTGGTGAATCTGTGGAATTCTTTGCCGTAGAAGGCTGTGAAGGCCAGGTCATTGAGCGTCTTTAAGACAGAGATAGAAAAATTCTTGATTAATCAGGGATTATGAGGAAAAGGCAGGCAATAAGGAAGAGATAGGTACCAGCCATGATTGAATGGTGGAGCAGACTTGATGGGCTGAGTGTACTAATTCTGCTCCTGCGTCTTATGGTCTAAACATCTGCCATCTCTAAGCTTCTCGTTTTCATGGAGCCTCCTTGATGTCCACCACAAAACCTTGCAGACTCCACTTAAAGTTTACATCAAAGCTCCTGTTCATTTTCAACTGCCTCAAGCTCCAGATATTGGTATCGTGACGCAGGCTGAATGAATCACTGACCAGCACAAACAACAATCCTTCCCATTGCTCCAGCTCTGGACTCAAACAGGACGAAGGCAGTGAGTGAGAAACACAGCTAAGTCACCTGGCTGGCACCCATCCAGATTTGCAAAGGAAGAAAACCAGTTTGAACCCAGCCAAAGCTTCACACCATCGCTGAATCTTACTCTGTTTCATCCAGTTGTTCACTCTCCGCAGCTCTGTCCTCATGCCCGGTGCTGTTTCCAATGTAGCAGCGGCCTCTCAGATTCCGGAGCACCAGGTTATAAATGATGTGTTCCTGAGGTTTCTGCAGGAGCTGCTCAAAGAACCTCAGTGTGGCCATGCTGATCTGCAAGCAAACAGAAGACATGCTCACTCACACAACCCTACACACATGTAGTGAGCCTCACAAGCAGTTTGTGTATTTACAAATTCACACTCTGAGATGGACCCAAGCAACTGACTCAACATCAGAATGCTGTTACCTAAGCCCGACTGAAGCTGCACTGAGCAACACTTGCTTCAACAGAAGCTGACCAGCTGACCAACCTTCGAATGAGCGCAAGAGACTCAACCTCGCCACGCTGACCTCAATTCAGGGCAGCACAGTTGGCACAGAGGGTTCGCATCACTGCCTCACAGCGCCAGGGACCCGGGTTTGATTCCTAGCTTGGGTCACTGTTTGTGTGGACTTTGCACATTCTCCCTGCATTAGTGTGGGTTTCCTCCGGGTGCTCCAGTTTCCTCCCACAGCCTGAAAGACACGCGGGTTAGGTGCTAAATTTTCCCTCAGTGTATGCGAACAGGTACCAGAGTGCGACAACTGGTGGGTTTTCACAGTAATCTCACAGCAATGTGAATGTAAGCCAATTTGTGACACTAAGAAATAACCTTCCCTTTCCTAATTATCTGTGACATCCCCTCTGGCCAAACCACACTGACCTGTGACCTCTTCCCATGTTAACTTGTGACCTCTCCCTGCTGGCTAAACTATACTAACCTGTGATCTCTCCCTGTACTGATCATAGAATCCTCGGCTCTCTACAGTGCAGAAGGCAGCCATTTGGCCCACTGAATCTGCGCCAACCACAATCCCACCCAGGCCCTATCCCCATAACCCCATACATTTACCCGAGCTAAAATTTACCCTGACACTAAGGGATAAAATTTATCACTGACAATCAACTTAACCCACATAATGTTGGAATGTGGGAAGAAACTGGAGCACCTGAAAGAAACCCACATAGACACGGGGAGAATGTGCAGACTCCACACAGAAGTGACTCAAGCCGGGAATCGAACTCAGGTCCCCGGCGCTGTGAAGCGGCATCTATAACCTCCTCCTGATTCGACCGTCAACTTCTACCCTTAGTGTTCAGAGGTGTGCGGGTTAGGTTGATTGGCCATGATAAATTGCTGCTTAGTGTCAGGGGGCTTAGGAAGGTAAATAGGTGGGGTTACAGGAATAGGGCCTGGGTGGGATTGAGGTCGGTGCAGATTCGATGGGCCAAATGGCCTCCTTCTGCACTGTAGATTCTGTGTTGAGCAGTGACCTCGCCCTGTGCTGACCTGTGGCGTTAGCCCATGTTGATTTGCAATTTCTCCCTACGTTGATGTGGCGCCTCTCCCCAGGCTGACCTGTGACCTCTCCCCTAGCTGACCTGTGACCTCTCCCTGGGCTAACCCATGACCTCACCTCGTCGGATAGATGGTTGCAACGATCTATTAGCTGGTAACGCAACTGATGGCAGGCCGGGTCCATTGGCACCTCTGCCTCTCTCTTTGCTCCCAGCAAGAAGAGAACAAGTTCATCCAGCAACCGGGGTGACGTAATGTGATTCATGATCCCTATAAGCAGCGCCGTGGATGAAAGGATCCCGACTTCAGACCTGTGGAGGGCAAGCAAGGTCGATAAGTGTCAATCATGGGCAAGAAAGCACTGATCAGGGCAGTAGCTTCTACTAAAGATACACAAGTCCAGCTCTCTGTTCAAGTAAATCTTTGACACACGTGTTGGAGCTGACACCTCATGGCTGGGAGTTAGCACTGACCAGAATCTTAACTGGACCCAGCCATATAAATACTGTGGCTACCACAGCAGGGCAGAGGCTGGAAACCCTGCGGAGAGTAACTCACCTCCTGACTCCCCCAAAGCCTGTTCACCATCGAACAAATCAGGAGTGTGATGGAATATTTCCCACTTGCCTGGATGGGTGCAGCTCCAACAACACTCAAGAAGCTCAACACCATCCAGAATAAAGCAGCCCCGCTTGATTGGAACCCCATCCACAAATTTTACTCCTTGCACCTCCGATGCTTATTAGCAGCATGGGTACATCTACACGATGCTTTGCAGCTATTCACCAAAGATCCTTAGAAAGCACCTTCCAAACCCATGACCTCAACCATCTAAAAGGACAAGGGCAGTAAATACACGGGAGTACTATCACTTTTGAGTTCCTCTCCAAGCCACTCACCAACCACACTTGGAGATATATCGCCATTCCTTCAGAGTCGCTGAGTCAAAACCTTGGACTCCCTCCCTGAACAGCAACGAGGGTGCAACTGCAGCACGCGGATGTCGATGGCATAAGATCAGCTTTTTCAGCTGGACAGATATAATTATGGAGGAAATGAAACAAGACAGGTGGGATATGGTAGCAGAGAGGGCAGGGACAAGGTGAGTTCTGATGGAAAGTCGCACTAAATGTGACTCATCTGCTGTGGTTTCTCACAGTAGGTAGGAACTTGAACTAATTGTTGCGTGTCTCACGCTTTTTGTTCGAAAGAGAGAGAAACAACAACTACTTACACCTGCAAGAGTTGCGGCTCCAAGACTTTGACAAAGAAACACTTCCTGATTTCCTGGACCACAGCAGCAGCAATTACCTGTAGGGATTGGAAGAGGGAATGGAGGTTACACTTAGTCATTCTGGAAATAGGCTGCCATTGAGTATCATACAGCACAGCGTCCGTCAGCCAGGATCCCCCGCCCCTAGCACCTCATGCTAATGAGCTGGGTGATGACAGATCTGCACTGTACCTCAGTGAATCACCAAGCTCACAGCCTGGAGCACTGGATCATCAGTAGCAGCCATCGAAATAGATGCAATGGTCCCAGGACAGATCACCAGCCACCTCTTTCAAGAAAGAAGCGTCCGAATTCACTGGGCACTCTCTCAGTGAAAACTCCGCACTTTGCAGCAGGCAAATGGTCAATTTCTGTTCATCTTCCTAACTACTGCAGAGCTTACCGTAGAATCTGTACAATCCTGAGAGTTCAGAAGGTCATTCGTCCCATTGTGCCTGCACAAACAACAATCCCACCCTCACATCGACATGTATTTACCCTGCAAATCTCCCTGACACTAAGGGGCAATTTAGCATGGCCAATCCATGTAACCCACACATCTTTGAACACGAAGGGGCAATTTAGCATGGCCAATCCACCTAACCTGCACATCTTTGGATACTAAGGGGCAATATAGCATCGCCAATCCACCTAACCCACACATCTTTGGACACTAAGGGGCAATTTAGCATGGCCAATCCACCTAACCTACACATCTGCAGTCCTTTGGTGCTAGGCTTTGTAAATTGGCACAGTATGGAGGGTGTGTGCGTGTGTGTGTGTGTGTGTGAAGGCAGGGGAGGGTTGGTGGCTTTAGCCCGCTGAAATCCACTCATTTCCGAGTTAGTGAATACACAAGCTGAAATCCTCTTGCCCCCGCGACATCCCACATTCATACACCTGGTGACGGGCACCTACCTGGTGGGCGTCCTTCACCAGCTGGTCACAGTAATCCAACCACGAGAAGAAAGACATCACAGCCTCTTTACCTGGAAAGGAATCAGCATCTTCTGCCCGACTGGCGGCGTAGTGCGACCTGTGGGCGCAGAGCAAACCAGGGCACAGTCGTCAGCATCCAGCAGAACCCTCACCAAATCAGAGAGGCAGAGTGGGAGGCCATTCAGGCTGCCATGCGTGTGCTAGCCCTTTGAAAGAGCACTCATGTTTAGTCCCACCACCACCCGCTCCACCTCATACTTTAAATTCCTCATTCACAAGTAGCTGAATTTCAGAAGTAATTGAAGAGTCAAATGGACTCGACGCGTTAACTCTGTCTCATGCTCTCCTGCCAGAATCTGCTGAGTCTCTCCAGCATTTTCTGTTCTGATTTCAGAAGAAAGACAGTGTGAGGCCATTGGCGAAATCCTGACACTCTGATAAGGAGCTGGAGCTTTTCCTGTTTCTTTGCTCTTCCCCTTCCTCTCATCCCACCCCCAAATTCACGAATGGAAATAGTCCCACGTACCGCCAGTTTACTCTTCCCAACATCTCAACCTGTCCAGGGTCGATGGAATCCGGTATCAGCCTGTAGAGATCAGACAGTCTGTGGGTCAGTGTGTGACACAGCGCTGTGCTTTCCACCATGTGCCGTGCTGCCGCTTCCTCTGGGAGCGTGGCCAACAGGAGCAAGCCTTCGCAGGCCTTCAGTGCATACTGAGTTTTCTAAATACAGAGAATGTACATGTGATGAAGGTCCACAGCATATTTAAAATCTCTCGTGCGCAATTTTGTTCCATTCTGAACCCCCTTCCCACACTTATAACAGCAAACACCAGGGTCACCAAAGTACAAAGGAGATTACAGCACAGGAACAGGCCCTTCAGCCCTCCAAGCCTGTGCTGACCATGCTGCCCCACTGAATTAAAATCCTCTACCCTTCCAGGGAACATATCCCTCTGTTTCCATCCTATTCATATATTTGTCAAAATACTCCCTAAAACTCACTATCGTATCTGCTTCCACTACCTCCCCTGGCAGCAAGATTCAGGCACCCACCACCCTCTGTGTAAAAACCTTGCCTTGTACATCTCCTTTAAACCTTGCCTGAAACCTGTGCCCCTTAGTAATTGACTCTTCTACTCTGGGAAAAAGTTTCTGATTATCCATTCTGTCCATACCCCTCACAATCTTCTACCAGGTCACCCCACAACCTCCATTGTTCTAGTGAGGACGAACCAAGTTTCTCCAACTTCTCCTCATAGCTAATACCCTCCATACCAGGCAGCATCCTGGTAAATCTTTTCTGTACCCTCTCTAAAGCCTCCACGTCCGTGTCACACTTATTCGTAGAATAAAGCTTCTGGCCCATGTCACACTTATTCAAAGAATCCCTACAGTTCAGAAGGAGGCCATTCAGCCCATTGATGTTGCACCCACAACAAACCCACTCAGGGTCTATCCCCTTAGCCCACCCTGTTAGTCCCCTCCAATACTCAGGGGCATTGGCTAATCAGTCTAAACTGCAGATCTTTGGAGTGTGGGAGGAAAGTGGAGCACCCGGAGGAAACATGGGGAGAATGTGCAGACTTCACACAGACAGTGACCCGAGGCCGGAATTGAACTCGTCCCTGGCGCTGTGAGGCAGCAGTGCTCACCATTGTACCATCTTCCCTGCCAACTCTGGCAGAGGAAGGCAGAGTGATATGCTTACAAAGATAGCTTTTAAACATTAACATGAAATTTTGAATAGAAACATAACAGAAAGAATCAGCCAAAATTTGGGTACAAATGGCCCCATAGCAACGGTGTATCAACAATGCACCCCACTACTGTTCGCAGAAAATGCCAGCAGGAGTGATAATTCTGGACCTTGGATAGATCATACTTGCTCCAACTTGAGGATGGGGGGGTTCCAGAACCCGGGGCCATAATTATAACATAAGTAACAATAAATCCTTTACGTTAAAATTTATTTATTAGTGTCACAAGTAAGCCTTCATGAACACTCCAATGAAGTTACTGTGAAAATCCGCTAGTCGCCACACTCCAGCGCCTGTTCGGGTTACACTGAGGGAGAATTCAGCACCTAACCAGCACGTCTTTCAGACTGTGAGAGGGAACCGGAGCACCCGGAGGGAACCCACACGGAAAAAGGGGGAATGTGCAGACTCTGCACAGACAGTGATCCAAGTGGGGAATTGAAACCAGGTCCCTGACGCTATGAGGCAGCAGTGCTAACCACTGTGCCACTGCGCTGCCCCTCCAATCAGAAATTCAGGAGAGACCTCTTTACATACAGAGTGATGAGAACCCGCATCCAGGAAAATTGTGAATGCATTGGAGGGAAAGCTAGATAAATCCATGAGGTCGAAAGCAATTGAAAGATCTGTCGATAGGGTGAGATGACAGAGGCTATGAAGAGGCTGAACTGGGGGCGTGTGGGCTATAGGGTCAGTCCCTGTGCTGAGAATACCATGCAATTCTTAACTTGATCGATCAATCAAAGCGGAATTCATATTTGTAAAGGTTTGATATGATGTAAATGTGACAAACACTTAATTTCTTGTACTGTTAATGTGTTCATAAAAACATGAGCTTAATGTTTGATGCACAGTGAAACTGCCTCTTGGGGTCACTGTTCCCTGCTTTTGAATGATGTGAGTTCCAGTTCAAAGACCACACAGACACCCCCGTCACAGCCTCCTGAGAAACTGAGAGTTAAAGGAATAGCTGTTCTATCGTGTAGCAATATTTATTCAATTACTGCTCTTTGGTAATTGAGAGAATTTTCATTAATTTGGTCTGCACGGGCAGCACAGGGGTTAGCACTGCTGCCTCACAGTGCCAGGGACCCAGGTTCGATTCCCAGCTTGGGTCACTGTCTGTGCAGAGTCTGCACATTCTCCCCATGTCTCCGTGGGTTTCCTCCAGGTGCTCTGGTTTCCCCCCACAGTCCAAAAGACGTGCTGGTGAGGTGCTAAATTCTCCCTCACTGTAACCCGAACAGGTGCCAGAATGTGGCGACTAGGGGATTTCCATAGTAACTTCATTGCAGTGTTAATGTAAGCATACTTGTGGCACTGATAAATAAATGAGTTGATCAGCAGGGATGAAAAGTAAGTTTTATGAAGATTTCACTCAGCTCTCTGTCCTTATAACAATCAGTTTGCTGCCACAAGAGGCATATCAGGGTTTTATTTGGCACAGTACACCCGCAGAGTGATTCACTTATATTCTAAAGGACCAAATTTTCTCAGGGATGAACAAATGAAATGATTTGACTCGCCAATGGCCCCAGTCTTGTGATTCCCCTACCCCCCCCCACCCCACAGTTCTCCTGCTCTCAAACCACTCCCCCACCATCGACCTCCCCCCTCCACCCCAATCCGCCCCCCATCCCTCACCCCCAGTCCCCCCCCATCCCCACCCCAATCCCTGCCCCCAAACCCCCCCTCACTTCCAGTACCCTCTAACCCCACCCCCTCACCCTCCCAGTCCTTCCTGACCCCCCACCCCAATCCCTGTCCCACAGCCCCATGCCCCCCGACCCTCCCCAATCCTTGCCCCCACCCCCCTCATCTCCAGTGCCCCCCCCGACACTGCACCCAATCCCTGCCCCCACCCTCCTCACCCCCCAGTGCCACCCGACCTTCCCAATCCCTGCCCCCACACCCTCCTCACCCCCAGTGCGCCCCCCCGACCCTCCCCCATCCCTGCCCCCACCCCCTCACCCCCTATCCCTCTTGCCTGTCGTACACAGCAATGCTGGATCTACCTCACTTGCAGTCAGAGTCAGCAGGGCACTGTGCAGGTTCTGTTCTCGCTGGCTGCCTTCCCCCTCAGGATTGAGGCGGGTGGAGCTCGGGCACATCGCGGGAGATGGGTCAGGCTGCGAGCAGCCGACCTCTCGGGACGAGCTGGACGTTGGCGATTCCGTCCCGCCGGCGTGGTTTCGCTGACCTCTGGACTCCTCCAAGGAGTAGGACGGCAATCTTCTGTAGTCAGCAGCATTCTTCTTCTGAAAGCACAAGAGCTCATTAAAGAAGAAAACAAAGACTCAAAGTTCCCCCCACGCCTTTCGCGATGTCCCAGAGAACCGGCAAAGGACTTTCAAAGTTCCTGCCATGACGCAGGGAAGGCGACAGCCAATTTGTGCACAGCAAGATCCCAGACACTAATATGGTGATCCGATAATTGGCATATCTTTGTGATGTTCGACTGAGGAGATAAATATTGGCTTAAGTATCCAGGAAAACGCCCCTGCTATTCTTCAGCTTAGGAGATTGAGAGGGAGCAGACATTTTAACATGGCACGGTAGCACAGCAGTTAGCACTGCTGCCTCAGTGCCAGGACCCTGGGTTCGATTCTCGGCTTGGGTCTGTGTGGAGTTTGCACATTCTCCCCAGGTCTGCATTGGTTTCCTCCGGGTGCTCTGGTTTTCTCCCACGCTCCAAAAGACCTGTGGGTTCGGTGCTAAATTCTTCCTCAGTGTAACCCGAACAGGCACCGGAGTGTGGCGACTAGGGGATTTTCACAGGAACTTCATTGCGGTGTTAATGTAGGCCGACTTGTGACACTGATAATCTGTAACTTTAAGGAGATAAACATTGCCTCGTGCCTCCAGGAAACCTCTCCAGCTAGTCTTCAGATTAGGAGATTGTGGGGAGGGGGCAGGCAGATTAACATCAGATCAAAAAGATGGAGTGGAAATTTGGATACACAGTACTGCGAATCTCAAGGTCTTGGCTTTGATTTGATTTACAGAGATACGGTGAGAAGTATTGTCTGAGGTGCCAGCCATACAAATCATACCAGGCATAGCTTGCCTCCAGTGACATCTCGAAACATGGAGATAGTCAGTCCGCAATGAGATAAGCAATATCCCCGCTCTCTCCCCACTCCTATGTTAGCAGCTTATGGGCTGTTGGTGGGATCAGCACACAATGAATTCAGCTCTCTGCTGAACAGGGATCACTATGAATCTCACAGTGCAGAAGGAGGCTATTCGACGCATCGAGTCAACACTGACCACAATCCCACACAAGCCCCATCCCCACAACCCTGTGCACTTACCCTATCTGGTCCCCCTGACACTAAGGGGCAACTTAGCATGGCCAATTCACCTGACCAGCACGACTTTCAGAATGTGGGAGGAAACCGGAGTACCCGGAGGAAACCGACACAGACAAGGGGAGAATGTGCAAACTCTGCACAGACAGTGACCCGAGCTGAGAGTTGAACCCGCTGTGAAACAGCAATGCTAACCACTGCACTGCCCGAGGAAAATCAACCTGCCCACAATATGGGTAACAGGACAAGGAGGATGGTTATGCACTGTCAGGATTCAATGCAGCAACCGCTGTGAAAGGGAGCACAGTTGCGCACTGGAAGCAGTGTCACTTTGCACCAAGTCTTCAGTCAGGCTAAACCCACAACACAAAGAGCTTCCAGCGTCGCTAATCTGCAGATCCAACTCCTTGAAGAAGTGTCCTCAATCCAGATCGTTGCAGTTGGACTCACCTCAATGAAGAAATTGATCAAGTAGGGATCCTGGCTGAGTTTCGCACAGACTGTGGTCAGAAACTGCACTTCCTCCTTTTCTGTTTTGGATCCCGGGCCCTCGCCGCACAACCGAATTAACTTCTAACAGGGCGAAAGAGAAAAGACAGGCACAGGTGACGATCAGCATCAAAACTGCACTTGGTCATCTTTAGGTAGAACCGATACAAGCTTTGGAGAAGGAGGCAGGAAAAGTGGACTCGATATTAAAGAGAAGCAACTGTACCAACCTGCACAGGACGGTGCACATTGATGTGAGGCAGCAAAGGCTGCTGAATCTGCCCCAACAGTTTGGTGATTAAGAGCAGTACTTGCTGTTTCATGCCAGGGGGATACTGCGGAAACACACAGGGAGGGAGATGTCACTCATTGTCAGAGCACACAGCGTAAATGCTGTTACAGTGGCACATAGAACAGTTCCCCCCCCCCACACCACCGTTCTCACCCCAGCTTTGGCCAGTGTGCAAAGAGTCTCCAGTATCTTGTGTTGCAGGAGGTATTCCATACATGGCCCTGTCTCTCCATTTTCCATCTGCTTCTCCTCATAAACCAGAATGTCCAGCATCTGCCTGAGACGCCATGGGATGTCTGTCTGTTTCACTGGGAGGGTGTCATCTGCAAAGAAGCACAAAACATTTCCAGTAGTTTTGATTTGATTTGATTCATTATTGTCACACGTATTAATATACAGTGAAAAGTATTGTTTCTTGTGAGCGATACAGACAAAGCATATTGCTCATAGAGAAGGAAAGGAAGGGTTGCAAAATGTCGTGTTACAGTAACAGCTGGGGTGTAGAGAAAGATCAGCTTAATGCAAGGTAGGTCCATTCAGAAGTCTGATGGTAGCAGGGAAGAAGCTGTTCTTGAGTCAGTTGGTGTGTGACCTCAGACTTTTGTAACTTTTTCCTGGAGGAAGAGGTGGAAGAAAGAATGTCCAGGGTGCGTGGGGACCTTAATTATGCTTACTGCTTTGCCAAGGCAGCGGGAAGTGTAGCCACAGTCAATGGATGGGAAGCTAGTGATGGACTGGGCTTCATTTACGACCTTTTGTAGTTCCTTGCACTCGTGGGCAGAGCAGGAGCCATACCAAGCTGTGATACAACCAGAAAGAATGCTTTCTATGGTGCATCTGTAAAAGTTGGTGAGAGTCGTAGCTGACGCGCCAAATTTCCTGTCTTCTGAGAAAGTAGAGGCGTTGGTGGGTTTTCTTAACAAGTGTCAGCATGGGGGGATCAGGACAGGTTATTGGTGACCTGGACACCAAGAAACCTGAAGCTCTCGACCCCTTCTACATTGTCAGGACCTCAGGATTCTGGGGAGTGAACAGTATCGCACCACTATGCTTTTGGATCTATCACCAGCAGTGGACTCAATCCAATATTGAAGGTCATAAAGAACTTCCTTTCATGTTCTGATTCCACCATGACATTGACACATTGAAACACGAGATGGACCCAGACTGAAGGCAGCCACTCACTGTTTGAGGATAACTGTACAGGAGGACTAGGTGCTGGAACTGCAATCCCTTTCCCAGTTGCCTCCCCCTCAGCATTCAATGTGAAAGCAATGACAAGCTTTCACCATGAAATGTTGGCATTTATAGCTCAAGGGATAGAATATAAAGGTGAGGAAGTATTGTTGCAGCTGTGCAAGGTGAGACCGCACCTGAAGTTGAAAGTTAAAAGAAGTTTATTTTATTAGTGTCACAAGTAGACTTACATTAACACTGCAATGAAGTCACTGTGAAAATCCCTGAGTCGCCACACTCCTGTGCCTGTTCGGGTTACACTGAGGGAGCATTTAGCGTCTAACCAGCACATCTGTCAGACTGTGGGAGGAAACACACATACATACGGGGAGAACATGCAAACTCCGCACAGACAGTGACCCAAGCCGGGAATCGAACACGGGTACCTGGTGCTGTGAGGCATCAGTGTAACCACTGTGCCGCTCCCAATACCTGGAGTATTGTGCACAGTTTTGGTGCCCTTATTCGAGGAAGAACTAATGGCATTGGAGGGGGTTCAGAGGAGCTTCACTACATTAATTCCAGAATGGAGGGATTTGTTGTATGAAGAGAGGTTGAACAGTTTAGGCCTATACTTTCTAGAATTTAGAGGAATGAGAGGAGATCAAATTGAGGTATACGAGATGATAAACAGCATGAATAAAGTAGACATGGAGCGGGTGCATCCTCGAGGACAAGAGTTATAGTCTTAGGATAAGGGGCAGCAAATTTAAAACAGAGTTGAGGAGAAGCTACTTCTCCCAAAGGGTTGTGAATGTGTGGAATTCGCTACCCCAAAGTGTGGTGGATGCTGGGACAGTGAGTAAATTTAAGGAGGAGTTAGGCAGGTTTTTATTTAATAATGGGTTGAAGAGTTAGGGGAAGAAGGCAGGAAAATGGGGATGAGGAGTATATCAGCCATGATTAAATGGTGGAATGGGCTGAATGGCCCAATTTTGCTCCTATATCTTACGAATTAATGAACCAGTGTGCAAACAGCACAATGATAACACAGGAGCGCAAGAAAATTCAAGGAAGAAGAAAGGCTCAGTGTTGAATCTATCCCTCTAACGTAAGTAACGTAACGACAGTAAGGAGGAATTGCCAATGATGTCTTTCCTTACCTCCTGTCATTCTTAGGCAATTAACAGAGCACAGCGAGGAGAAATTTCTTCATGCAGAGGATGGCGAATATGTGGAATTCACTCCCACAGAAAGTAGTTGAGGCCAAAACATTGTGTGATTTTTAAGAAGAAATTAGATGTGGCTCTTGGGGCTAAAGGAATCAAGGGATAATGGGAGGAAGAGTGGATCAGGATATTGAATTTGATGATCAGCCGAGAATTCATAACGAACAGCAGAGCAGGCTCAAAAGGCTGAATCGCCTACTCCTGCTTCTAGTTTCTATGTTCCTACGAATGTAAACATTGGTATAGTGAATCCGTACAGTTAATAATCCAGTCTCATTCTACGGCTTTGTGTAATAGTGTGCTCAAACAATGTGCATTTCACCTCATTAAGCTGCTTTGTAAACTTTGACAGTCAAAGCCCAGCCGAAAGGAAGCTATACCTGTGGTCACAATGTAATAGTTGGTGATTCCTTTCCAGTGGCTGATGAAGGAGTCCAGCAACTGAATGGGCTCTTCATCCTTGAAGAGAAAACAACAAATTTATTACACTGTAATTACTCCAGGAAAGAGCAACCTGTCCTCTCAGTGTCAGAGAGGAAATAGAGATAGGGAACACTGAGTTCACAGGCAAAGCTTTTCCCAGGTGTGGGAACAGGGAAAGCATAGAAAGATTCCTCCGTTCATTTAGATTACATCCAGAGAGCCAACACGCTTTGTACAGGAGCTGTCAGGCCCTTCTTCATTTATAAAGAGATGAATCTGTTTGAAGTAGCATTATTAGGGCACACCTCAGTGTGGGGGCACAGCCATGCTCTGCAGATCATGCCCCAGGCTCCCGTGGGGGTGGAAGGCAGACCAAGGCAATGTCAAGCACTTCCCGCTGCTCCTCTGCCTCTGTTAAACATCCATCTGAGAGTCACTGTTCCCATTCCCCTTGGACAACACTGTCCCCATACCCCATAGAGCAAAGTCCCACCTGCAAACAGACTGACCCATCCTGAGACAACATTGACCGCACCTCCTGAGACAATACTAATCCCACCCCCAAGACAATACTGAATGACTGCACCCCCCTCCCCCCCACTGTGCACTGACAGTACTGACCCTCCCAAACAGTGGTGACCCCCTCCCACACACACTCCTGTCAGCATTTACCCTCCCAGAGAAGTACTGATTGCCCCACCCCAGACACATTGTAGACCGGACACATCTCTTCAGATCACCCATCCAGACAGGACTGATCACTCATACATAATCCCACCCTCCAGGCAGCACTGACATCTCCAGACACACACCACCACCCCCCCCAACACTCTGACCCCTTCAGACACTGACCCCCCACCCTAACACTGACCTCTTCAGACACTGACCACCCCCCCAACACTCTGACCCCTTCAGACACAGACACTGACCTCTTCAGACACTGCTTCCCCAACATACTGACCCCTTCAGACACTGACCACCCTCCCCACGCTGACCCCTTCAGACCTGACCCCCCCCAACATTCTGACCCCTTCAGACCCTGACCCCCCCCCAACATTCTGACCCCTTCAGACACTGACCACCCCCCCAACACTCTGACCCCTTCAGACACTGACCACCCCAACATTCTGACCCCTTCAGACACTGACCCCCCCAACATCTGACCCAGACACTGACCACCCCCCCAACACTCTGACGACCCCTTCAGACACTGACCCCCCCCAACATTCTGACCCCTTGATTGACTTGTGTTTGGTGTTGTTGTGTGTTACTGACCACCCCCCCAACACTCTGACCCCTTCAGACACTGACCCCCCCAACACTCTGACCCCTTCAGACACTGACCCTCCCCAACACTCTGACCCCTTCAGACACTGACCCTCCCCACACTCTGACCCCTTCAGACACTGACTTGACCTCTCAGACACTGACTTCCCAACATTCTGACCCCTTCAGACACTGACCACCCCCCAACACTTGACCCTTCAGACAGTGACCCTTCTGACTACTGACCCCTTTGCCCCTTACACTCTGACCCCTTCAGACACTGACCCCCCCAACCTGACCCCTTCAGACACTGACCACCCCCCAAATTGGACTCTGACCCTGAGACCTGACCACCCCCCCAACACTCTGACCCCTTCAGACACTGATTCTGACCCCTTCAGACACTGACCACCCCCCAACATTCTGACCCCTTCAGACACTGACCCCTTCTGACCCCTTCAGACACTGACCCCCCAACACTCTGCCCTGGCCCTTCACACTGATTCTGACCCCTTCAGACACTGACAACACTCTGACCCTTCAGACACTGACCCCCCCAACATTCTGACCCCTCAGACACTGATTCGACCCCTTCAGACACTGACCACCCCCAACACTCTGACCCCTTCAGTGACCACCCCCCACATTCTGCCCCTTCAGACACTGACCACCCCCCCACATGTTCAGACCTGACGACCCTTCAGACACTGACCACCCTGACAACTTCTGACCCCTTCAGACACTGACCCCCCCAACATTCTGACCCTTCCAATGACACCCCCCCAACATCTGACGTGTCCTTGCAGACACTGACCACCCCCCAACACTCTGACCCCTTCAGACACTGGAGACATTGCTGACCCTTCAGACACTGACCACCCCCCCAACATTCTGACCCCTTCAGACACTGACCGGACACTGACTCTGACCCCTTCATGAGACTGACCCCGCCCAGATTCTGGCACTGGCCCCTTCGCCTGCCAGAGTGGGACACTGACCCCGGCCGGGGGGTGGGGTTTTTGGGGGGGGGGGGGGGCCCCTTCAGGGACAGTCTGAGCCACCCCCAGGCTGATCCTCTGACACTGACTCCCCCCCCCCACTGATCTCCCAGACGCTTCCCCTCCCCACCCCCTCAGGCTCTGCCCCTCCCCCGGGGCCGGAGCGGGGTTTTCCGGCCTGGCCTGTGGGGCTGAGGCCGGGCCCGGGGCTCTCACCGTCTCCACCGCCTGCTGCAGCAGCGCGGTCAGCTTGCTGAACATGGCCCCACTTCCCCGGAGCCCGGGAGCCCGGGCCTCGCTGCGGCGGCGGGAGGCTCTCAGAACCGGGGAGAGAGGGAGAGAGAGCCCGGCCCGGCTCCCATAGAGAGAGAGGGAGAGAGAGACTGGAGCGGCCCGAGACAGACAGAGAGAGGGAGGGAGGAGGAGAGGGGGTGGGGAAGGAGGTGAGAGAGGCGGAGGGGTGTGGAGGGAGGGGGAGAGAGGGGGGCGTGAGGGGACTGATGGGGGGGTGAGGTGGGGAGGGTGAGGGGACAGATGGGGGGTGAGGTGGGGGGTGGGTGGGGGTGAGGGGGGGTGAGGGGGGTGGGTGGGGGTGAGAGAGGGGGCGTGAGGGGACTGATGGGGAGGGTGAGGTGGGGAGGTGAGGGGAAGATGGGGGTGAGGGGGGGGTGAAGGGGGGTGAGGTGGGGGTGAAGGGGGGTGGTGGGGGTGAAGGGTGGGGGGGGGGTGGGGGGTGGTGAGGTGGGGGTGAAGGGGTGGGGTGAGGTGGGGGTGAGGTGGGGGTGAAGGGGTGAGGTAGGGGTGGGGGTGAAGGGGGGGTGAGGTGGGGGGTGAAGGGGGGTGAGGTGGGGGGAAGAGGTGGGGGTGAGGGGGTGAGGTGGGTGTGAAGGGAGGTGAGGTGGGGTGAAGGGGGAAGGGGTGGGGGGTGAGGAGATGGGGGGAAGGTGGGGGGTGAGGGGACAGATGGGGGTGAAGGGAGAGGTGGGGGGTGAGGGGGGGGTGGGGGGTGGGGGAGTGGGGGATGGGGATGATTGTGGGGGGTGTGGTGGGGGTGAGGTGTGGGTGGGTTACGGGTGAGGTGTGGGGGTTAGGTGTGGTGGGGTAAGGGTGAGGTGTGGTGGTGGTGAAGTGAGCTGGGGGTGGAGGTGTGGTGGGGTGAGGTGAGATGAGATGAGATGGGTTGAGGGGGTGGATGGGTATGAGGGGTGAGATGGGTGAGGAGGTTGGAGTTGGGTGTGAGGGAGTATGGGGCTGGGTGTGTGAGAGAGGGGGGTGAGGGATGGGGAAGGGTGTGTAAAGGAGAGGGTTATGGATCATGCAGTGTGGAGGGAACGGGGTTATGGGGGGGAGGAGTGGGGGAGGGGGAGGGCGGTATGGAGGAAGAAGGTATGGGGGATGGGGATGTGGGGAAAGGGGAGGGTGATAGATGGTGTGAGGTGTCGGGGGGAGAGTTGTGTGAGGCTAAGGTGATATGGGTGAGGAATGTCTGGGCCTATGGGTGAGGAGGGTTTGGGACTCAGGGTGAGGAGGATCTGGGTGTGTTTGAGAAATGTCTGGGTCTCTCCATGTGGAGGGTCTCTGGGTTGGGTACATGAGGGCTATTTGGGATTTAGCGCACGTCTCTGGATAACACATGTCTTGAATGTAGAACATTGGGAGCCAGATTCACCAACCTGGCCTGCAGTTGGGATTTTTCCATCCGGCCGCAGTGAACGGAGATTTAACTGGACATCAAACTCTCCGACATTGCTGCTGTGGGAGTGTGGCATGAACGGCCAGTAAGATCGCACCCTGGGTCAACATGCTGAAGCAGATTTGTTACATCAAAATCAGCCCATATGCTGGTACGAGCTTAGTTATTGTTTACTGACCAGTAAACATGATGGGTCAAAACTGGCCCTCATAATCTTCAAAAAAACTTTAAGATTTAGTTTGTGAACAAATACATAGTTCTACTGTGTATGATGAGTTCAGACCTACTGCTATCATTAAAAAGTTGACAATGCTTTGGCAATATTCAGTGTGAAAATTCTGCATTGTTCTTGGATCCGTGGCTTGCTCTGAGGCTGCTTCCCGCAACCTCAGCTCACCCACAGTGATGAACTGATTTAGTTGTTACGTTTGTACTTGATTGGGAAATGTTCTGCAATCTCTCGTTGTGCTGAGATATTGTTTCCCAAACGGCATGGTGGCACAGTGATTGGCCTCCACGGTGCCACGTTTGATTCCAAGCCTTGGGTGACCGTCTGTGTGGAGTTTGCACATTCTCCCCACGTCTGCGCGGGTTTCCTCCGGCTGCTCCGGTTTCCTCCCACACTCCAAAGATGCGTAGGTTAGGTGGATTAGCCATGCTAAATGTGTGCAGGGTTACGAGGATAGGGCGGGCGGCTGGGCCTGGGAAAGATGTTCTGTCAGAGAGTCAGTGCAGATTGAATGGATCGAATGGCCTCCCTTGGCACTGTCGGGATTCTATGCAATTCTATAGAAAGTAGTCTCACAACAACAGGTTGAAGTCCAACAGGTTTATCTGGTAGCACGAGTTTTTGAAGGAGTGCCACTCACCTGATGAAGGAGCAGTGCTTCAAAAGCTCATGCTATCAGATAAACCTGTTGGACTTTAATCTCTGGTGTTGTGAGATTACTTACGGTGTCTACCCACTCCAATGCTGGCAACTCCACATCTTATGATTCTATGGCAGTGCTGTTTTTGGAGCTGGGAAGTTGCAAATGCTGGAAGACTGTTTGAAGAAGCCGGGAGCACATTCTTGGCTGGCAGTCCTTTCCCCAACCAGAGGATTTGTTAATCAACGTGTTCTGTTGTTTCTGAGAAGTGGCCACTTAACAACGAAACGACATTTCAAACCTGATCATATTTCAAAGAGACAGGTTCAAAATATTTTGTAAAGTGAAACTCAACTCCTGAGGGAATCAGACATTCTGACAGTGAATAATATAGAACCATCTGGGATTAAACAAACAAGTCCAGAGGTTTATATAAAACAAGAGATGTAAATGGAGATCATCTGTGTTTTAATAGTTGTTGACAAGTCTGAAGGAACTTGATTTTTGACTTGATTTATTATTGTCACATGTATTGGGATACAGTGACAAGTATTGTTTCTTGCACGTTACACAGACAAAGCATAGAGTATGTTGCGGGGAAGGAAAGGAGAGGGTGCAGAATGTAGTATTGCAGTCATAATTGGAGTGCAGAGAAAGATCAACTTAGTGTGAGGTAGGTCCATTCAAAAGTCTGATGATAGCAGGGGAGAAGCTGTTCTTGAGTTGGTTGGTATGCGATCTCAGACTTTTGTATCTTTTTCCCAACAAAAGAAGGTGGAAGAGAGAATGTCGGGGGTGTGTGAAAGTGCTTGATTATGCTGACTGCTTTTCTGAGGCAGCGGGAAGTGTAGACAGAGTCAGTGGATGAGAAGCTGGTTTGAATGATGGACTGGGCTATGTTCACAATCCTTTGTAGTTTTTTGTGATTTTGTTCAGAACAGGAGCCATACCAAGCTGTGATACAACCAGAAAGAATGCTTTCTATGGGCATCTGTAAAAGTTGGTGAGAGTCATGGCAGACATGCACAATTTTCTTAGACTCCTGAGAAAGTAGAGGTATTGGTGGGCTTTCTTAACTGTAGCATTGGAGGGACTAGAAGGTTGTTGGTGATCTGGATACCTAAAGACTCGTAGCACTCGACCATTTCCACTTCATCCCCAGTGATGTAGACAAGGACATGTTTTCCACTACACTTCCTGAAGTCGATGACTTTCTCCTTCGTTTTGTTGACATCGAGAGAGAGAATGTTGTCGCCGCATCCTTTTCTATTTCTTTCCCGTATTCCATCTTGCCATCATTTGAGATCTAACCCAAAACGATGGTGTCATCAGCAAACTTGAAAATCGAACTGGAGGGGAATTTGGCCACACAGTCATTGGTATGTAAGGAGTATAGGAGGGGTACTGAGGACACAGCCTTGTGGGGAACCGGTGTTGAGGTTGATCATGGAGGAAGTGTTGTTGCCTCTCCTTACTGATTGTGGACTGTGGGTTAGGAAGTCTAGGATTCAGTCTCAGTGGGAGGAGCCGAGCTCCAGGCTATGAAGTATGGAGATGAGTTTCATCGGAATGATGATGCAGAAGCTGAGCTGGTCAATAAATGTACATGTATTGTGATGTTAGTGTACAATTAAGAGATTTTTTTTAAAAAATCATACTCATAGCCTTATCTGATGTCATGGTTGCTGCTTGTCTGGAGATGTCCTTCTGTTGCTGCTTAAAGGGGCAGTTTATTCATTTTTACTGGGATGTTTGTGACTGTGCATTGTCAGGACAAAGAATAATTGCAGGTTAGGTGACAGGAGTTCTTTCATTTCCAGTTCTGAGCTGCAGGTTAGTTTTTTTTAGAAGGGAGTGGACATCAGACTGAAAACAGTATCTCTCTCTCCCTCTGTCCCTAATTTTGGGAGGTTCTGCTGGTTCGGCTGAAAGCCTTCCTGGAGTGGAACAGCTGCTGTTGGTGGCTTCACCAGAGAGTCTCCCTGTTCTGGGAAGCTGTTCTGATTTCAAACTGTTCTGGGATTTCAAACTGTTCTGGGATTCGGTGGATTGGCTGTGCTAAATTGCCCCTTAGTGTCAGGGGGATTAGCAGGATAAAAACGTGGGGTTATGGGGAAAGGGTCTGGGTGGGATTGTGGTCAGTGCAGGCTTGAAGGACCAATTGGCCGCCGTCTACATTGTAGAAGTTCTGTGATTCAATGAGTGTTTCAAGAGAACTGCAGAATTCATCCAAAGGATTCAATTCCAATACCACGTGAGCATTAGTCTTTGCTCTGTTAACCCTGTGGAAAGGATTTTGTCTGAAGGAGGTTTTGGTTTTGATTGGAACATCTTAGATGTTTATGTTAAGGGTTATACATTGTTGTGGTTGTTTTATTTTTGAATTGATAAAAATTATTACTAATTTTCTCCCTATACATATTAACTGTATTCTTAAATAAACATTGTTTGGTAAAAGCTCCCTTGTAGGATATTTGGATCATACCTGAGGTGAACCATATCATGATTATCCCAGCCAAATTCAAGGTGCAAAACTTATGATCCAGACAGAGTTCATAAAACACTGGGGTTTTTAACCTGAACCATAACAGTATTTAAGTTAGAGTCTATTCAGAAACCACTTTCATATCTTATGATCTTATGAAGTAAAGGCAGCTATTTGGAGCTGGGGCACAAATTTCGCTCAGGTTAGCATCTTTGGTCACGTGTCTTTCTGGAGGTTTGAAAAAATGAAGTGTTGCCTGTGGTTTGCCATTGATGCCCACATTGACCTTGGAGAGAGTGGGTCCCCTGCATCCTTGTTCTGTCAGCTGACGTTGCCCTCGTTGCAGGCAAACATAGCGCTTGAGGACAAAGCTCCCTGTGCAGGCGTGAATGTGAAGTGAGAACTCTGCAGTTTTCCTGTGATTGTGAGCACACACACTTGCACTTCCCAGCGTTGGCTCCCTCGGCCCAAACAATTGTCAAAACCCTAACTAACCACAGAGCAGACTCCCCAACTTGCCCCTTCGACCTCAGAGTGACTGGGATGGATTGAATGGACACAGAGGCAGCAGAATTTCAGATGAGCTCAAGTTGATAAGAGAATGAAACACTAGAAAGCAGCGAGGAGAGTTGAAACACAGGAACCGAGCTGGGGATTGTCTGTCTGGAGTGCAGTTACTAGGCAATGTAGCCCTATGTACACAGTGTAGAACTGATACTGACCTGATGACCTTCTTTCTCTGGGTGTCAGTGCTAACCAGTCGCGAATCCTGAGACATCCTGTTTTGCATTTAAGACACAACCTTAAGTCACTGGTGAGCTAAACTCGCTTAGTAACTGAGAAAAACAGTTTTGCATTTCTCTGAGAATGTCTCAAAGTGCTTTGAACCAGTGAGGTACTAATTGAAGTGTTATCAGTGTTGTAATGTATGAAACATGGCAGTCAGCTTGTACAAATGGCAGTGTAATAATGTGCACATCATCTGTTTTAGTGATGTTGGTCCAGGGATAAATATTTGGCTCTTGGGCACCCCCTGCTCTTCATCAAAATATTGTCCTGGGATCCTTCACATCCACTTGACAGGGCAGCCAAAATTGTAGAATCATAGAGGTTTACTATGGAAACAGGCCCTTCGACCCACCTTTTACATGCCACCTTTTTTCAAAAACCCTTAAGTTAGTCCCAATTGCCTTTATTTAGCCCATATCCCTTCATACCCATCTAATGTCTCAAATTAACAAAGAACAAAGAATAAAACAGCATGGGAAACAGGCCCTTCGGCCCAACGAGCCCGCGCTGCCACCCCGATGTTCCCACCTCTACTTAACATATGTTTATTTTGAAAGTGCCACGCTTCTTCAGTACTCAAGTCTTCTACAATGTTGCACCCTCTCGGTACTGACCCTGATAGTGGAGCACTCCCCTCAGCACTGAATCTCAGCAATACTGACCCTCTGACAGTGCAGCACTCCCTCAGCACTGACCCTCTGACATGCAGCACTCCCTCAGTACTGCCCTCTGACAGTGTGGCACTCCTGCAGCATTGACCTTCTGACAGTGTGGCACTCTTGCAGCACTGACCTTCTGACGGTGCGGCACTCCCTCTGCACTGATCCTCTGACTGTGCAGCACTGCCTCAGTACTGACCCTGTGACCGTGCAACGCGCCCTCTGCACTGACCCTCTGACAGTGCGACGCTCCCTCAGCACTGACCCTCTGACTGTGCAGCACTGCCTCAGTACTGACCCTCTGACAGTGCGACACTCCCTCTGCACTGACCCTCTGACAGTGCGACGCTCCCTCTGCACTGACCCTCTGACAGTGCGACGCTCCCTCTGCACTGACCCTCTGACAGTGCGATGCGCCCTCTGCACTGACCCTCTGACAGTGCGACGTGCCCTCTGCACTGACCCTCTGACAGTGCGACGCTCCCTCTGCCTGACCCTCTGACAGTGCGGCACTCCCTCTGCACTGACCCTCTGACAGTGCGACGCTCCCTCTGCACTGACCCTCTGACCGTGCGACGCTCTGCACTGACCCTCTGACAGTGCGGCACTCCCTCTGCACTGACCCTCTGACAGTGCGACGCTCCCTCTGCACTGACCCTCTGACAGTGCGACGCTCCCTCTGCACTGACCCTCTGACAGTGCGACGCTCCCTCTGCACTGACCCTCTGACAGTCGATGCGCCCTCTGCACTGACCCTCTGACATGCGACGTGCCCTCTGCACTGACCCTCTGACCGTGCGACGCGCCCTCTGCACTGACCCTCTGACCGTGCGACGCGCCCTCTGCACTGACCCTCTGACCGTGCGACGCCCCTCTGCACTGACCCTCTGACCGTGTGACGCGCCCTCTGCACTGACCCTCTGACAGTGCGACGCTCCCTCTGCACTGACCCTCTGACAGTGCGACGCTCCCTCAGCACTGACCCTCTGACATGCGACGCTCCTCACACTGACCCTCTGACAGTGCGACGCTCCCTCTGCACTGACCCTCTGACAGTGCGACGCTCCCTCTGCACTGACCCTCTGACAGTGCGACGCTCCCTCTGCACTGACCCTCTGACAGTGCGACGCTCCCTCTGCACTGACCCTGTGACCGTGCGACGCTCCCTCTGCACTGACCCTGTGACCGTGCGACGCGCCCTCTGCACTGACCCTGTGACCGTGCGACGCGCCCTCTGCACTGACCCTCTGACCGTGCGACGCTCCCTCTGCACTGACCCTCTGACAGTGCGACGCTCCCTCTGCACTGACCCTCTGACCGTGCGACGCGCCCTCTGCACTGACCCTCTGACCGTGCGACGCGCCCTCTGCACTGACCCTCTGACTGTGCGACGCGCCCTCAGCACTGACCCTCTGACCGTGCGACGCTCCCTCAGCACTGACCCTCTGACCGTGCGACGCGCCCTCTGCACTTACCCTGCTGACACTGCCTGACAGTGCAGCACTCCCTCAGTATTGACCCGCTGACAGTGCGGCACCCTCTCAGTTCTGAAGCCAAGTTCAGACGTTCTGACATTGCCTACTTTTCATAAAGATCTTCAGCTCACGAAGAAATACGCTTCAGCATAATGAAGAAAATGCCATGTACAATTTATAAACAAATACAATACAAAGACACGAATCAGTAAATCCTGGTGTACAAATCTAATAAATTCATGTGAGTATTGGTGTTGCGTGGTGACATTTATACACAGTGTTATGTTGCTCCAATATGATTAATACAGGCTTTTAATTATTCATCAAATCCATGTTCCTTTTCTCCCTCTCTGGTATCCCAAAGGCAGACAATGAGTTACGCTGGATAGCAGTCTGCTGTTTGGCACCTCCCCATGTGTCTCCCATCTCCTGCTGGCAGACACAGCCACCAGCATCAGTTAGATAAACCGACCAGGAACTCACCTGCCATTTCAGTGCTGGTCACACATGAGTGGTAGAGCCTGGGACATTTCTCACCCACTCACCCCAAAGCTGACCTCCAGCTGCAATCAGCTCGGTCAGCACCAGGTATAAAAAAGATACCTCCCCATGTCTTTAGGTATGTCCTCACAGCCAGTCACCCAAGGCTGGAATCGAACCCGTGTCCCTGGCGCTGAATACTGTGCAGGCTATGTGGATTGTCTGCCAATGCCGTGAGTTATCACGCATTGGTCATTCAGGAACATCTTTATATCAGGCCCATCAACCTCGTTTCTGTTAACTCTTAAAAAGTGTTTAGACAGTTGCCACGAGTAAGATAGGGATGGAGGAAAATGGGCCAAACACAGGCAATTGGGACTAGCTTAGTTGTTAAAAAATAAAGGGCAGCATGGACAAGTTGGGCTGAAGGGCCTGTTTCCATGCTGTAATCCTCTATGATTCGTGATATATTTTGATTTAGTCAGTAGCTCCTGACAGAGAAGGATGGAGATGGAAGAGGGCATTTACCCTTCCTGCAAATGGCGTCGCCATGGATGAGCACTTGAGAAAGGTGTATATTGTGCATGGGATAAGTGATCAGTTCGCCTTGTTTGACAAAGAGGCTCCAGAGTTGACCAGAAGGTTGGTGACATCTTGCGATTGCCGCAGTCTTGTTGCCACAGGGTCAGGGAGTGACGTATCTCGGGGCAAGGTTGGGGGAGGGTGGGGAACCAACAAAAATGAAGAACAAAACCTGATTTAGAAAATGAACTTGCTGTCATGTTGTGCTTATAAGGTTAGCTTGCGTTTAAAATATAGGCAGGAACAGAAGTGATGATGAAAGAGGCCTTTTTGGCCATTCGACCTCCCCAGTGAGATTAGAGTCTGATTCTGGCATCCTTGTGCATCTGATTACAAGTCTTCTCCTCGGTATAGCTTGCAGATTGTAATGGATACCAGGTTCAGTGAGGGAGACAGAAACCACGAGTGAATCCAGTACTCTGTTTGCATGATCAACATGCTGATTGCAATATTTACAGTGCCCTCCAAGCAGGGCATATTCACACGGAGACAGTCCTTTGCTGAAGAATTGCATCTCCTTTCCCATTTGATTAGACCGATGACTTCATTTCCCACTCCTGTAAAGGAGAAGAATCATACGTCAGTCAGATCCTTATAAAATTTTAACAGGGTAGATTCAGAAAGAATGTTCCCGATGATGGGGGGGGGGAGTCCATAACTAAGGTATCATAGTTAGAGGATAAGGTGTGAACCTTTTAGAATTGAGGTGGAGATATGCTAGTGTTGGACTGGGAAGGGCACAGCGAGAAGTCTCATAACACAGGTTAAAGTTCAACGGGTTCATTTGGAACCACGAGCTTTCGGGGCGCTGCTCCTTCATCAAGTCAGTCAGGGCAGTAAGTGA
The DNA here is from genome assembly GCA_024679065.1 of Sphyrna mokarran. Classification (NCBI taxonomy): domain Eukaryota; kingdom Metazoa; phylum Chordata; class Chondrichthyes; order Carcharhiniformes; family Carcharhinidae; genus Sphyrna; species Sphyrna mokarran. The sequence continues at coordinate 22,142,668 of JAGIQG010000031.1, read as the reverse complement.
CTTATAAAACTCTAATAGTGTTAGATAAGGTAGATTCAGAAAGAATGTTCCCGCTGGTGGGGGGAGAGCCCAGAACTACAGCATCGTCGTTTGAGAATAGGAAGTCAATCTTTTCGAATTGAGGTGAGGAGAAATTTCTTCACCCAGAGGGTGGCTGAATGTGTGGAATTCACTCCCGCAGAAAGTAGCTGAGGCTAAATGTTGCGTACTTTCGAGAAAAAATTAGATTCAGCTCTTGGGGCTAAAGGGATCCAGGGATATGGGCAACACAGTGGTGGTTAGCACTAGTGCCAGGGACCCGGTTTCAATTTCCGGCTTGGTCACTGTCTGTGCGGAGTCTGCACCTTCTCCCCACCTCTTCGTGGGTTTCCTCCGGGTGCTCTGTTTTCCTCCCGCTGTGGGGGTTAAGTGGATTGACCATGTTAAATTGCCCCTTAGTAGCTGGGATAAATGCACAGGGTTGTAGGGATAGAGCCTGGTTGGGATTGTGGTCAGTGCAGCCTCAATGGGCCAAATGGCCTCCTTCTGCATGAGAGAGATTCTATGATATTGGTGGGGGGGGCAGGGGAAATCAGGTTACATTTGATGATGAGCTAAGATCAAAATGAATGGTGGAGCAGGCTCGAAGTGACCTCGCCCTGCTCCTATCTTCTATGTTTAAGCTGTACCAAGGATAGGGATATCTGCTCTCCTGTTCACACTGACTGTGAAGATAAGGACCCCTCAAGTCCTGCGAACCCACTGAAAAGACAGATCTCGTGTTTCGCCTGAACTGAGAAATATAGCTGAAGGGCCATGATCTGCAAGCAATTAGCAAGGTCGGAAGCAGAGAGGCCCTACCTGTAAAAATCCCAAAGATGCAATGAGATAGATGAAATCTCTCTCTCATAGTCAATATCCCTTCCCAAAGGTAGGGGAATGTAAAGGGCATAGGTTTAAGGGGAAAGGGGAAAGATACAAAAGTGTCCAGAGGGGCAATTTTTTCAAACAGAGGGTGGTGAGTGTCTGGAACGAGCTGCCAGAGGTAGCAGCAGAAGCAGGTACAATTTTGTCTTTTAAAAAGCCTTTCGACTATTACATGGGTAAGATGGATATAGAGTGATATGGGCCAAACACGGGCAATTGGGACTAGCTTAGGGGTTAAAAACAAAGGAGTAGCATGGGCAAGTTGGACTGAAGGGCCTGTTTCCATGCTGTAAAGCTCGATAACTTCTTGCTTATCCAGGAAGGGGAAATGGGGCCTCTGTTTAAAATCTCACTTGAAAGACAGCACCCCCAAATCTCTGCAATGGGACTTGATCCCAGGACTTTCTGGGCTCAGAGGTGCTACCCACTGAACTATGCCCGACCCTGTTGTGGGATACAATAGCTTCATCTTTCGAAACGTGATGAAAAAAAAGACTCTAATCCTCAAAGGTTTGGCAAAGGTTATATCACAAATGACAACACAGATTATGGGGTCTCAAGTGGTTAGTATGCTGCCTCACAGCACCAGGGACCTAGATTCGATTCCAGCCTTGGGTGACTTTGTGGATTTTGCATGTTCTCTCCATGTCAGTGTGGGTTTTCTCCGGGTGGTTCGGTTTCGTCCCACAGTCCAAAGATGTTCAGTTTACCATGTTCAGATTGGCCATGCTAAATTGTTCCTTAGTGTCCAAAGATGTGCAGAATAGATGGATTGGCCATGTTAAATTACCCCCCTTAGTGTCTGAGGTTAAGGGGATTAGCGGGGTAAATGTGGGGACAGGATACTCTATTGTCACAGAGATGCAGTGGTGTAGCGATATTGTCACTGGGCTAGTAATACAGAGACCCAGAATAATGCTGTGGGGACCTGGCTTCCAATCCACCACAGCAGATGGTGAAATTTGCATTCAACAAAAATCTGGAATTGAATGTCTAATGGTGATTTGATTTATGGTTGGCATGGTGGCACAGTGTTTAGCACTGCTGTCTCACAGCTCCAGAGACCTGGGTTCAATTCCCAGCTGGGATCACTACCTGTGTGGAGTTTGTATATTCTCCCCGTCTCTGCATGGGTTTCCTCTGGGTTTCCTCCCACGCTCCAAACTTGTGCGGGTTAGGTTGATTGGCCATATTAAATTGCCTCTTAGTATCCTGGGATGTGTAGGTTAGAGGGATTAGTGGGGCAAAGATTTGGGGGTACAGGAATAGAGCCTGGATGTGATTGTTGTTGGTGCAGACTCAATGGGCCAAATGGCCTCATTGTGCACTGTAGGGTTTCTCTGAGTTTCTGTTTCTGTGCAGACGCGATGGGCTGAATGGTTTCTTTCTTCACTGTAGGGATTCTACGATTTTAAGTGCAGTGTGGTCCATGCAATCTTTGAACAGTTACTGATCTTGTCAAAGGCCGTCAAACTAAAGCTCTGTTTTCTCTCTCCACAGATTATGCCTAATGCGCTGAGTGTGTCCAGCATTCTGCTGTTTCTCCTCAGAGCATCTCTGACCAGCTGAGCAACACACAAAGCAAAGCCTTCCAGAGAGGTGGGTGAGGCATACCTTTGTTTTCTGAAGCACACGACCCTTTTCAACCACAGTGACCGATGGTGTTCTCCTCAGGCTGCTTTTTGCCGAGGCTGTGCGTCTTAGGAGCGGGCTCACTATCGGAACCTGTCAATTGAATTGGAAAGAATCAGTAACTCTGACTTCGAGAGGGCCAAGAGCCATGAACAATCTGGGCCTAATCCCAGCCCCAAGGTCACCACATCCCGTCAAACACGTGACTCTGAAGCTGGCCCATTTGAAACCGAAATGGCAGGCGTGAATGAATATTGGAAAGATAATGTCGAAGCTATCTGGAGTCAAGTTGCCGGTTTTCTCTGCTTTGGTGTGTGTATTCTTTCAGATCACGGCTCCCTGTCAACAAGTGGGTGACAGAGTGTTGCTGCCTCACAGCGTCAGGGACCTGGGTTCAATTCCGGCCTCAGGTCACTGTCTGTGTGGAGTTTGCACAATCTCCCTGTGTCTGCGTGGGTTTCCTCTGAGTACTCCAGTTTCCTCCCACAGTCCAAAAGATGTGCTTGGCTAAGTTCTTCCTCAGTGTACTGGAACAGGCGCCGGGGTGTGGCGACTAGGAGATTTTTACAGTAACTTCATTAATGTAAGCTTACTTGTGACATGACAATAATAAATAAACTTAAAACAGCTCAAAGACATGCGGGTTAGGTGGATTGGCCATGCTAAATTGCCTCTTGGCATCGGGGGGATTAGCAGGGTAAATACATAGGGTTACGGGGATAGGGTCTGGGTGGGATTATTGTCAGTGCAGGCCTGATGGGCCAAATGGCCTCTTTCAACACTGCAAGAATTCTACGATTCTACAAAGTGGAGCTGAGATCTGAAATGGCACAGTGGCACAGTGGTTAGCACTGCTGCCTCACAGCACCAGGCACCCAGGTTCGATTCCCGGCTTAGGTCACTGTCTGTGTGGATTTGCACGTTCTCCCCCCCGTCTGTGCGGGTTTCTTCCGGATGCTCCAATTATGTGCTAAACTCTCTCTCAGCGTAACCCGAACAGGTGCTGGAAGTGTGGCATTTCATAGTAACTTCATTGCACTGTTAATGTAAGCCTTACTTGTTACTAATAAATAAACTGTAAAACTTTAAATGGGAGAGAGCACCAGATCATATTGTTACCACATGATCAGATGTAGTCTGAATCTGAACTGATGGGAAGGGGTTGAAACTTTCGAAGGAATGATCGTGGGAATATTGTACTGGGAGCAGATGTCAATATGCAGCCGGTTGGGGAAAGGTGATGTGTGACAGAAAAGAGAGATGGGGATATTTGTCAAGTGGCAGATACTTCAAACCAACACTAGGGGAGGTGATGGCGTCATAGTATTATTGCTGGACTATTAATCCAGAAGTTTAGCTTCATGTTCTGGAGACCTGGATTCGAATCCCACCACGGTGGAATTGGAATTCAATTTTTAATAAATCTGGAATTGAGAATGGAACCATGATCGATTGTTGGAAAAACCCATCTGGTTCACTAATGTGGGAAGGAAATCTGCTGTCCTTACCTGGTCTGGTTTATCTGTGACTCCACAGCAATGGGATTGACTCTCAACCGCCCCCCAAGGGCAACTAGGGATGGGTAATAAATGCTGGCCCAGCCAGCGAGGCCCATGTCCCATGAATGAATACGTTTTAAAAATCTACACTGTAGATTCACTGTGTAAATGTGAAATCGGTGCCTTTTGCTTTGACTCTCAGTTTGAGAAAATTGGCTCGAACTGAGCTGACAGCATAAGGCAAAGCAAGGTTCACACATTCCTGAGACGAAATTGGGAAGTGCTTTGGAATTTCAGCTGTCCCCACCCTGCTCACTGTACAGACCGTTGGTTTTGACAGCTGTTGGGACCTCAGGCTGTTTGCAGCTGCTGTGAGTCCTCCTTACTGATATCTCTGACACTACCCCTCCCATCCATCCTACTGAAGTGCCATGAAAGCTTTGCTGCTGATTTACCATCAGCAATCACTATGTACAGCTATCCACTTGCAAACAATGTGACAGCTTGGGACTGAAGTCTCGATTGAGTGGTGTGAGATGAAATCGTTGAAATCCTACACTGCTGAAGGAGACCAATCACAATCCCACCCAGGTCCTATATCTGTCACCCCATGTATATATAAGTTTTTTAAATGTTTATTTAATAGTGCCAACTTACATTCACACTGGAATGAAGTTATTGTGAAAATTTCCCAGTTGCCACACTGTTTGGATACACAGAGGGAGAATTGAGCATGGTCAATGCTCTAATCTTTCAGACCATGGGAGGAAAGCAGAGCACCCAGACGAAACCCATGCAGACACAGGGAGAACGTGCAGGCTCTGCACACACAGTGACCCAAGGATGGGAATTAAACCCGGGTCTCTGGCAATGTGAGGCAGCAATGCTAATCGCTGTGCCACCGTGCCATCCTGTTAATCCCTTGACACTAAGGGGCAATTTAGCATGGCCAATCAGCCTAACCTCCACATCTTTGTACTGTGTGAAGGAACTGGAGCTCCCACAGGAAACCCAGGCAGGCATGGGGAGAACATGCCAACAGTCACCCAAGGCTGGAATCAAATCTGGCTCCCTGGCACAGTGAGGCAGCAGTGCTAACTGCTGTGCCACCATGCCTCCCTAACTGATATCTGAATGTCAAAAATCTCACGCTGGTTCTCATGGAGTCTGCTTTGATTCTGTCTGGAGCTGTCTGACCTTGGAGGTGGCAGGTTGTGAGTCTGACTCCTACTCCAGAGACCTGAGCCCTGAATCCAGGCTGACATGGGCAGGACAAGATTGATAAAAGCAGGAAGGTTGCTTCCACAGGCGAGTGAAACTAGAACGAGGTGGCATGACCTCAAAATAAGGGGGAGCAGATTTAGGACTGACTTGAGGAGGAACTTCTTCACACAAAGGGTTATGAATCTATGGAATTCCCTCCCCAGTGAATCAATTGAGGCTACCTCACTGAATATTTTTAAGGCAAAAAAAGATTTTTGAACAGTAAAGGGATTAAGGGTTCTGGTGAGCGGGTGGGTAAGTGGAGCTGAGTCCATGGAAAGATCAGCTGTGATCTTATTGAATGGCGGAGCAGGCTCGAGGGGCACAATGGGCGACTCCTGCTCCGAGTTCTTATGTTCTTATGAAGACATACTGTTGGAGGTGCTGCCTTTTGGATAGGAAATTAAACTAAGGCCTGTCAGGTAGATATGACAGATGGCAGGGCGCTATTTGAAGTGCTGGGGAATCCTCCGCAGTGTCCTGGCTGATATTTATCTCGTAATCAATGCCAAAACATTGACTTCATTGCTCCTTGTAGGAATTTGGTGTGAGCACATTGGCATTTCCCAATTTGAGAACAGTGACTGGGCTTCAGAAGCACTCCACCGTTTTGGGATGCCCCTTGTTCAGGATGTAGGCATGTCTCTTTTTTCCTGCCATTGCTACGAAATGCTGTGGAAATGTCGGCGTTGGACTGTGGGGTAAACACAGTAAGAGGTCTTAAAATACCAAATTGGAGTCCAACCAGTTTATTTGATAGTAAAGCTTTCAGAAAAGATATTCCTTTGTCAGATGTGTGACCACTTATCTGACGAAGGAACACCATTTCTAAAAGCTTGTGGGATTACTATCTAATAAACTGGTTGGACTCTAATCTGGTGTTGTGAGACTTACTATAGTTACGACAGAGAGCGATGCTAGCAAAATGTGTAGTACACAGCATTCAAAGGAGGGGGGGAAATATCCCTCTCAAACTCCTAAAGCAACTCAAACAGACCTCGGTGTTTGCAGTTTCTGAGTTTGAGGAAAACAGCGCCAGCGACTGCCCGCAGGATGCCCGTTTGAACGTCTTGCTGAGGGAGAGAAGGTTAAGCTCGGAGCCCGACTTCACCCTCTCTTTAGCTCGGTACACCGCCTGTTCGAGTCGCCGGATCTTCTCCTCCAACTTGGGCAGTGTCTTTCTCTCTGCAGCCAAGAACAAACACAGCACGGCGTTACAGGGACACACAGAAAACTAACAAACCTCCACAGGAGTGAGAGGAGAGCAGCAAACACAAAACAGATCAGCTCATTTCAAAAAGGGGGAACTCCACGTCATGGGGTCAGATGGAATTAGCAAGACATGCCTGCTAACGCTCATCAGACACTGGAAGAGCCACTTTGCAAAGGATCGCAGGGAATAAAGATCAGAGACAGGGATAAAACAGTCCCAGTTAGGGGCCACCCTGAGGAAAGCACAGTTCAGGAACCTGTTTCCCACTGACATGATATCACTCAGTGATCTCATCTAAAACCACACTAACGACCGCTACTATTCTATCTTCATTCGTCCGCTCCCTAAATTCCCCGAGTGCTTGTCTGACATCTAGTTCTGGATGGGTAGGAATTTCCTCCAATCAAGTATTGGAGAGACTGATCGCCTTCAGTCTCCGTCACCAATTCTGTCGCTCTCCCTGACGACTCTTCTCAAACTCGTGTCTGACCCCAAAATGAACTCTGACTTCTTTAGGCATGCCGTCACTGTGGGGCGGCACTGTGGTTAGCCCTGCTACCTCACAGTGATAGGGACCCAGGTTCGATTCCCGCTTGGGTCACTGTCTTGTGTGGAGTCTGCATGTTTTTCCCCATGTTTGTGTTGGCTTCCTCTGGATGCTCCGATTTCCTTCCCTATGGGTTCGGTGGATTGGCCATGCTAAATCACCCCTTAGTGTCCAAAGATGTGCAGGTTAGGTGGATTGGCCATGCTAAATCACCCCTTAGTGTCCAAAGATGTGCAGGTTAGGTGGATTGGCCGTGCTAAATTGTCCCTTAGTGTGCAAAGATGTGCAGGTTAGGTGGTTTGGCCATGCTAAATTGTCCCTTAGTGTCCAAAGATGTGCAGGTTAGGTGGATTGGCCACGCTAAATTGTCCCTTAGTGTCCAAAGATGTGCAGGTTAGGTGGATTGGCCATGCTAAATTGTCCCTTAGTGTCGTGGGATACTAGTAGGTTAGAGGAATTAGGTAATTATGTTGGGTTATGGGGTTTGGGCCTATGTGGGATTGTTGTAGGTGTAGACTCAATGGGCTGAATGGCCTTCTTTCCACTATATGGATCCATTTGGGTGGAAATTAGAAATAGTAAGGAGAAAAAGTCACTGATAGATGTAGTGTGTAGGCCACCAAATAATGACATCATGGTGGGGCAAGAAATAAAACTAATAGATGGAAAAATAGTACAGTAATTATCATGGGGAATTTTAATGTTCATATTAATTGGTCAAGTCAAGGTCAGCCAAGAGACGAGTTCATAGAATGTATCCACAATAGCTTTCTTTAACAGAATGTAATGGAACCGACAAGGGAGCAAGCTGTCCAAGATCTGTTCCTGTCTAATGAGACAGGAATAATTAATGATCTTGCAGTTAGGGATCCTCTTGGAAGAAGTGTCCACAGTACAGTTGAATTTAAAATACAGATGGAGCGCGAGAAGGTAAAATCCAATCCCAATGTCTTGTGCTTAAGCAAAGGAGACTATAAAGGGATGAAGGTAAGCTAAGGTAGACTGGGAACAAAAACTTTATGGCGGGACAATTGAGGAACAGTGGAGGACTTTCAAAGCAATTTTTCACAGTGTTCAGCAAAAGTATATACCAGTGATAAAGGGGGACGGTAGAAAAAGAGATAATCAGCCCTGGATATCTAAGGAAATAAAGAAGGGTATCAAACTGAGAGAAAATGCAAACAAAGCAGCAAAGATTAATGGGAACCTAGAGGATTGGGAAATGTTTAAAGGTCAGCAGAAAGTCACAACAAAAGCTATAAATAAAATTAAGATGGCTTATGAGAGTAAACTAGCTCAGAATAGAAAAACAGATAGCAAAAGTTTCTACATATAAAACAAAAGGGAGTGGCAAAACTCAACTTTAGAGGACGAGGAGGGGGATATAATAACTGGAAATGAGAAAATGGCTGAGGCGTTGAACAGATGTGTGTCTGTCTTCACAGTGGAAGACACAAGTAACCCGTCAAAAATTGATAACAGAAAGGCTATGGCAGGTGAGAACTTAGAATCTATCATTATCATACAAGAGGTAGTGTTGGACAAGTTAATGGGGCTGAACAAAGAACAAAACAGCATGGAAAACAGGCCCTTCGGCCCAACGAGCCTGCGCCTCCACCCTGATGTTCTCACCTCTACCCATGATCCCTGTCCATGTTTATAGATCTATGGATTAAAAACCAAATTTGAGACAATTTAAGGAGAATTTGTTTTGCCAATTAGTCTAAGAGCACATCTTTGGGATGTGGGAGGAAACCGGAGCACCTGGAGAAAACCCACGCAAGCACGGGGAGAATGCGCAAACTCCCACAGACACAGGCCCAAATCCATGTATCTGCACAGCACAGCGATAGTCACTGAGCTGTCGTGTTGCCCATCAGATGGTCCAGGTCAAGCATACACTAACGACGTGAAGCAGTAGGATACTCTTGAAAAAGATCCAAGAGCAGTCCTCTCACGACCCATCGCGTGTATGCCCTCGTTAGACAACAAGGTGGACCAAAGCACCTGTAGGATAAAAACAAGTACATCAATATCATCATCTATTTACACACTTCCCAGGGACTCCCAAGGCTCATGATCCCTATTTTAAATCAGTTTCTATACCCCTCCATTCCCATTCTGTTCATGTGCCCATCTAAGTATTTCTTAAATAACTCTAGAGTACCTGCTTCCACCACTTTACTTGGTAGCGCATTCCATACCCCCACCACACTCTGTGTGAAAAAACTCCATCCAGCATCCAAATTATACCTTACCCCCCTCACCCTAAGCCCATGACCCCTCGTGCTATTTGAGTCCATCCTAGGAAAAAGCTTAACCCTGTTTATTCTATCAATCCCCTTCAAAATCTTGTACACCTCTATCAGATCTCCTCTAAGTTTACGTCTTTCTAAGGAAAACAGTCCCAATTTGCCTAATCTCTCCTCGTAACTCAGACCTTCCATACCAGGCAGCATCCTGGTAAACCTCCTCTGCACTCTCTCCAGAATCTCCACGTCCTTCCGGTAGTAAGGTGACCAGAACTGGACGCAGTATTCCAAATAAGGTCTAACCAACGTTTTATACAACTGCAACATTAAAAGCCAGCTCTTGTACTCTATACCCCTTCCTATAAAGGCTAGCAAACTATATGCTTTCTTCACAACCTTCTCCACTTGCTCTGCTGCCTTCAGAGACTTGTTCACCTGCACCCCCAGGTCCCTCTGCATTTCAAGACTCTTAAAGGTAGACAAGTTCTGATGGAATGTATCCGAGGATACTAAAAGAGATGGTGGGAGAAATAGCAAATGCACAAGTGATAAATTACCAAAATTTGCTGGGCTGTGGGGTGGGTCCCACAGATTGGAAAACAGCAAATGTAACGCTCCTATTTTAAAAAAAAAGAGGTAGACAAAAGGCAAGTAACTACACGCCAGTTAGCTTAACTTCTGTAATAGGGAAAATACTTGAATCTATCATAAAGGAAGAAATAACAAGACATCTAGATAGAAATTGTCCCATTGGGAAGATGCAGCATGGGTTCGTGAAGGACAGGTCATGTTTGACTAATTTGGTGGAATTCTTTGAGAACATTACAGTGGACAATGAGGAACCTGTGGACATGGTGTATCTGGATTTTCAGGAGGCATTTGACAAGGTGCTACACCAAAGACTGCTACATAAGATAAAGGTGCACAGTGTTTTCGATAATGCATTAGCATGGATAGAGGATTGGTTAACTAACACAGCAGCACGCTGTAATGTTTTACCATTTAAATAATAGTCCATTTTGCTGTTGTTCCTACCAAAATGAATGACATTTAAAACATTGTACTCCATCTGCCAGCCCCTTGCCCACTCACTTAGGTTATTTATATCCCTTTGCAGACTTTCAGCATCCTCTGCACACTTTGCTCTTCCACCCATTTTTAGTGTCATCTGCGAGTTTTGACACACTACATACTTGGTCCCCAACTCCAAATCATCTACGTAAATCGTAAACAATTGCGGTCACAACACTGATCCCTGAGGCACACTGCTAGTCATTGATCACCAACCAGAAAAAGCAATGGGTTTTCTGGGGACCTAGCCTCAAAATAAGGAGGAACAGATTTAGGACTGAGTTGAAGATGAACTTCTTCACGCAAAGGGTTGTGAATTTGTGGAATTCTCTGCCCAGTGAAGCAGTTGAGGCTACCTCATTGAATGTTTTTAAGGCAATGATAGATAGAGTTTTGAACAGTAAAGGAATGAAAGGTTATGGTGAGTGGGCAGGTAAGTGGAGATGAGTCCTTGAAAAGATCAGCCATGATCTTATTGAATGGCAGAACAGGCTGGAGGGGCCAGATGGCTGATTTCTGGTCCTAGTTCTTATGTTCTGCATTGGAGGGATTTTATGTTTCTATGTCGAGGAACACCTATTTCCACCTCAATAACATCAGTCAATTTTGCCCCCAACTCAGCTGACTTCCTGAAACAGCTATTCTCACAACATGAGGTTCAAGTCCAACAGGTTTACACTGTATTTACCCCAGTCCAACGCTGGCATCTCCACATCATGACCTTTCTTTTCCGTCCAAACTTGACTATTCCAACACACTCCTGGCTGCCTTCCTATCTTCCACCCACCATGAACTAGAGTCCATCCAACACTCTGCTGCCCGTCTCTGAACTCACATCAAATCCTGTCCACCCCTGAGTTTGCTGATTGACACCGGCTCCCAGTAAAGAAATTACTCTGTTTTAAAGTCTTTGCCTTGTCTTCAAATCTCCCAATGGCCTTGCCCTTCTTGATCTCGCAAATCATCTCCAAGCATTACAACGCTCAGATTATTTATTTATCACACGTAGGCTTACATTAACATTGCAATGAAGTTACTGTGAAAATCCCCAAGTCGCCACACTCCTGTTCAGGTACACTGAGGGAGAATTTCGCACGTAACCAGCACGTCTTTTGGACAGTGGGAGGAAACCGGAGCATCCGGAGGGAATCCACAGGCATGGGAGAACGTGTAGACTCTGCACAGCCAAAGATGTGTAGGTTGGGTGGATTGGCCACATTAAATTACCCCTTTTTGTTGGTAGGGTAAATCAATATGGTTATGGAGATAGGATCTGGGTGGGATTGTGGTCAATGTAGACTTAATGGGCTGAATGGCCTCCTTCTTGACTGTGGGGATTCTATGACTACAAGCCGGGAATTGAACCCAGAACCACTGCACTCCCTGCCTTCTTGTGTGCCACCTTTTTTAATTGCTCTCCAATTGGTAGCTGTGCCTTCAATTGCCTGGGTCCTAACTCCTGGAATTCCTTCCCTGAACCTCTCCTCCCCGCCTTCAGATTCTGCCAAAAACTTATTCCCTCTTTGACCCAGCTCTTACTCATTTACCCAACTCTCTCCTTCTGAAGTACAGTATCAAATTTTGATCATCACTCTGATAAGCACCTCAGAATTCCAAACAACATTAAAGATGCTACGTAAATGAAAGTTGTTGTGGCTGCCAGGATACAAGGCTCCCAACAAGGAGCTAGAGTGAGGGAAGCTTGGGCCGGAAAACTTTTTGAATTGATTTGATTTCTTTTTGTCACAAGTATACAGTGAAAAGTATTGTTTCTTGTGCGCTATGCAGACAAAACATACCATTTACAGAGTGAATAAGGGGAAGAATCTCATGAGACTTATAAAATTCTAACAGGACTAGGAGGATAAATGCAGGACGATGTTCCCAATAGTGGGGGGAGTCCAGAACCAGGAGTCACAATCTGAGGATTGGGGGAGACCATTTAAGACGGAGATGAGGAGACATTTCTTCACCCGATGGGCCTGTGGAATTTATTATCACAGGAAGTGGTTGATGCCAAAACATTGAATGTGTTCAAGAGGCGGCTGGATATGGCACTTGGGGTGAATGGGATCAAAGGTTATGGGGAGAAAGCAGGATTAGGCTATTGAGCTGGATGATCAGCCATGATGGTGATGAATGGCAGAGCAGACTTGAAGGGCTGAATGGCCTCCTCCTGCTCCTATCTTCTGTGTTTCTATGTTTACATTGGGCGGCTCAGTGGTTAGCACTGCTGCCTCACAGGACCCGGGTTTGATTCCCAGCTTGGGTCACTGTCTGAGGGAAGTTTGCATGCTCTCCCCATGTCTATGTGGGTTTCCTCTGGGTGCTCTAGTTTTCTCCCACACCCCAAAGATGTGCAGGTTAGGTGCATGGACCATGTTAAATTGCTTCTTAATGTCTAGGGATGTGTAGGTTCGAGGAATTAGCAGGGTAAATATGTGGGTTTACAGGGACAAGACCTCAGTGAGATTGTTGTCAGTGTAGACTCGATGGGCTGAATGGCCTCCTTCTGCATTGTAGAGTTCTATGGGTTATTCCATAGCGGAGAAGGAAAAGAGTGTGTAGAGGGAGTTACAGCCTCAGCTAAAGTGTAGAGAAAGGTCAACTTAATATCGGGTAGATCCATTCAAAAGTCTGATGGCAGCAGGGAAGAAGCTGTTCTTGAGCAGATTGATACATAACCTCAGACCTTTGTATCTTTTTCCTGATGGAAGAAGGTGGAAGAGAGTATGTTTGGGGTGCGTGGAGGTCCTTGATTATGCTGGCTGCTCTCCCTGAGGCAGTGCAATGAATATGGATGGAGGCTGATTTGCGTGATATATTGGGCTACATTCACAACCTTTTTAGTTTGACTCAAATGTTTCACCACTATCTCTAATCCCGAACTCACTTTGAATCATAGAATCCCTACAGTGCAGAAGGAGGCCATTCAGCCCATCAAGCCTGCACTGACAATGATCCCAGCCAGGCTTCATCCCTGTAACTCCAATACCTTGACCCTGCTAATCCCCTGATACTAAGGGGTAATTTAGCATGGCCTAACCTGCTCATCTTTGGACTGTGGAAAGAAACTGGAGCACCTGGGGCAAACCCATGCAGACACAGGGAGAATGTGCAAACTCTGCACAGACAGTGACCCAAGCCAGGAATTGAACTCGGATCCCTGGCGTTGTGAGGCAACAGTGCTAACCACTGTGCTACTGTGCCGCGCTTTGAAAGGGACTGCTAAATTTACCTAAACCGTCGAACATTTCCACCAGCAGATGTGTCAATCAGGGTAAGAGTGTGCAGTGATAACTTGTACAAGCTTTGTAATCCAATGCTGCACCTTCTCCTTACCAGGCGCAGAGTCCATCGCCTCTTTGAAATCCTTCTTGTCCGTCTGTGTGGATTGGTTTCGAACCGGCTCCTTTTCTGCCCCGCACGTTTTGATTTCGAAGTCACTCCAAGATTTTAAAAAGCTGGCTTGAGGGAATGCTGTTGGACGAAAAGGGTGCAAAGGTTAGGATTGTTTCGTACTGCGTGTTTCCTTGATGATCAGTCGCTCTAATAGCCTGATCATGTGACTTCCAAGTGTGTTCAGTCTCGACATTCATCTGGTTCAGGCAACTGGGAGTTTTAAATTCATAGAGTCATAGAGGTTTACAGCATGGAAGCAGGCTCTTTGGCCCAAGTTATCCATGCTGCCTTTTTCTTAATTTACTCAATTAACGCCAATTGCCCACATTTGGCCCATATCCCTCTAAAGCCATCATACCCATGTAACTGTCTAAGTGCTTTTTAAAAGACAAAATTGCATGTGCTTCTATTACTACCTCTGGAAGCTCATTCCAGACACTCATCACCCTCTGAGTGAAATAATTGCCCCTCTGGACACTTTTGTATCTCTCCCCTCTCACCTTAAACCTATGTTCTCTAGTTTTAGATTGGGATTAGGATTTTGATGTCCCTACCTTTGGGAAAAAGATATTGACTTTCGAGCTGATCTAGGCACATCATTATTTTATAGACCTCTATAAGATCACCCCTAAGCCTTCTATGCTCCAGGGAAAAAGATCCAGTGTATCCAGCCTTTCCTGATAACTCCGTACCTACACCCCATGGACTGCTGCATCTGCTGAGATAGTTTGGCATCAAGCCCCGATAGCATCCCAGTAAATCTTTTCTGTCCTCTTACTTGTTTAATAATATCCTTTCTATTTTAGGGTGACCAGAACTGTACACAGTATTCCAAGTATCGCCTTAGCAATGTCTTGTACAACTTCAAGAGGATGCCCACTCCTCATAGCTTAAACCATGAAGTCCTGATAGATTCCTAATAAATCTTGTCTGCACTCTTTCTTGTTTAATAATATCCTTTCTATAATACAGTGACCAGAAATGTACACAGTATTCTACACAGAGTCTACACTGTCTCGCAAAAGAAACCTGCAGTGGAGCCAGGGAAGACACTTCCTTGGGAACTTCCTCACCTCACGGGCCCATGAGGTGCAGCAGTCCATGGGGTGTAGGTATGGCCACAATGCTCTTGACACAACTGAGTGTCTTGCTTAGCCATCTCAGAGGGTAACTAAGAGTAAGCCACATCGTTGTGGCTCTGGAGTCACATGTAGGTCAGACTGGGTAAGGAGGGCAAATTTCCTTACCTAAAGAGACATTAGTGAACCAGGTGGGTTTTTATTATCAGTCAGTGACAGGTTTTTTTTTTCCCTGAATCGTTACTAATGCGGTCAGCTTTTAATTACAGATTTATTAATTAATTGGATTTGAATTCTCCCCATGCAATGAACACACAATCACTCATCGAGGCTTGGTGGCACAGTGGTTAGCACTGCTGCTTCACAGCGCCAGGGACCCAGGTTCAACTCCTTGGGTCACTGTTTGTGCGGAGTCTGCACATTCTCCCTGTGTCTGTGTGGGTTTCCTCCAGGTGCCCCGGTTTCCTCCCACACTTCAAAGATGCTTGGGTTAGAAGGATTAGCCATGCTAAATTCTCCGTCAACGTACCCAAACAGATGCCAGAATGTGGCGACTAGGGGGTTTTCACGTTAACTTCATTGCAGTGTTAATGCAAGCCTACCTGTGATGAATAAATAAATCAAACTTTAACTTTTAGGCCTCTGGGTTACTGGAATGCGCTGCCAAGTAGGGTGGTGGAGGCGGACACACTGGGATCGTTTAAGACTTACTTGGGTAGTCATATGAGCAGAGTGGGATTGGAGGGATACAAACGAATGAGCGGCACAGGCTTGGGGGGACTGAAGGGCTGTGCTTTATGTTCTTTGTTCTAATTCAATAATATTCCCACTAGGTTACATCTCCCTCCTGTTATATGTGATTTAATTACCACCTTGGCTGTCAAGATTGACCTAAACTGCTGATGGGAGAGTGTCTCTGGGATATCTGAAGGAAGAAGGTAAGGAGAGAGCCCTAGGACAACACTTACCGCTTGGCAGGGTGTTGTATCTTGCTGTGTTATTGTTGTTCATATTGCTATGATGCTCCCTCTCCGGAAGCGCTGTGTGTTCTCTGTTCACCACATCTTGGCTTGATAAATCGACTCTCTGCTGGTGACAAACAGGGAGAAGGCCATTTATTCCTGCTCTGTATCAAGGCTGAGGCTTTGCAATGTAGCTCATGGTGATAAGGGGTAGCCAAGCAGAGATGAGGCTTGGTTTAATTTGCATCAGAAAGTATCTCAAGTCTGGTAATGCCACATTGGGAATGGGACAGGATGGATTTATCTGTCAGGGAAAACTCCATTCCTTGGAGTTCCTGTTCCTCAAACTGGAAATTATCGCAAGGGGGAATAGCAAGGAGTCTTCAATTGTCTATGAAAAGCACCCACCCAATGGGTTCCATGTTACTAGTTCTGTTTTATCTTAGAATGGGCCCTTCATCACCCTGAATAAACTTGGGTCACTGTCTGAGCAGAGTTTGCACATTCTCCTTGTTTCTGCATGGGTTTCCTCCAGGTGTTCCAGTTACCTCCCGCAGTCTGAAAGGCGTGCTGGTTAGGTGCTAAATTCTCCCGTAACTCGAACAGGCGCCATAGTGTGGTGACTGGGGGATTTTCACGGTAACTTCCAAGGCTTTGGAAAAAGATGGAATCAGAGTCTAATCTTCAGGTGAGAATGGACACAAAAGGTGGGATTTTCTGACCACGCTCGACCCAATGCTGGAAATTCTGCCTGAGGTCAATGAGCCTTTATATGATCCACCCCTGCCCACTACAATTCCCGTCATGGGCGGGACAGGAACATTCCTCCCCAGGGTGAGGACAAAATGTGTGTTCTCCACTGTGCTTTGCCCCAGAAGATGGAAAATGGCCTTGTGCCCACAACTTCCCAGCTCAGGCACTATAAGAATAGTCAGATATAAATAAAATGTGTCTTTTTAAATTCAATCTTGGAATTTGAGCAAGGTCTTTCTTCGTTTATTGCCCATCCTCAGTTGTCACAACCCCACAAGACTTACAAAAGTCAATCATGTAGTGTGGGACTGGAGTCGCACATAGACCAGACTGGGTGAGGACAGGATATTTCCTTCCCTAAAGAATCAGTCGAGATTTTAATGACAGCTTTCCTGCTCACCCTTATGGAGAAGCAGCAATTTTGTTTCCACATTTTTACAAAGTAAAATCCTGAATTCAAATTCTCAAACCGCTTTGGTGAGTTAACTAATCCGGCGAACAGAACCACGACACCTCCTTTCCCCCCCCCCTCCCGCAGCGAGACCCAGACCAGCGCTTCTCCATCAAATACCGGCATCATTGTTCTCAGGCCCTACCGTCTGTCGCGTGGCCCTGGAGCTTCCATCCTGTGGGATGGTCTGAACAGAAATATGGCCAAATGGGTCATCCATGTAGGTGTTGGGTGTCGTGATTCTTCGCTGGAGCAGCCCACTGTAAAAAAAAATTCAAATATCTCACTGAGTGAAGGTGGCATGAATCAACGTGGTGCCTCCTCACGCCTCACCATCTCAACACATTTCAACAACACTCGAACCATCATCATCTGCAGCATTAGCTGTCAAAGAGACTGGTCTCAGCTAGGACACTGGAGAGGCTCTTAACTCTGAAGTCCACATATGCATTAACTTCCACTCATTAACCGTACACAGCATTCCCAGTTTCAGGAAGCACTCTGCAACAGGGCAGGAATCAATCTGATTCACCCCTGACCCTGGGAACCGTTTAATAGAAAATAGTTTCCAATTTCCAGCATGGGTCTTCTGGGGTGGCATGGTGGCACAGCGGTTAACACTGCCACCTCACAGCACCAGGATTCAATTCCAGCCTTGAGTCACTGTCTGTGTGGGGTTTGCTCGTTCTCCCTGTGTCTGCGTGGGTTTCCTCCCACAGTCCAAAGACGTGAGGGTTAGGTGCACTGACCCGAACACATGCCGGAGTGTGGCGACTGGGGGAATTTCACAGTAACTTCACTGCAGTGTTAATGTAAGCCTTACTTATGACAAATAAATAAACTTTTAAACTTTTTCCTCCAGTTTCCTCCCACAGTCCAAAGATTTGCGGATCAGGTGGATTAGACTGAATTGCCCCTGAATGTAGGGGGATCAGCAGGGTAAATATGTGGGGCTATGGGTGGGATTGTTGTTGGTGGAGGCTCAATGGGCTGAATGGCCTCTTTCTGCACTGTAGGGATTCTGTGTTATATTCGATGATTCTGACTCCCCTTCGAAAGGTCATTCAGCCCCTTGCACCCGTTCTGCCATTCAGTGAGGTTGTGGCTTATCTGTGAGTACCTTCCATGTTCCCTCGTCCCTACAGGCAACAAAAATCTATCAATCTCAGATTTAAAATTGTTTTCTGATTTCAATCCTGAAGGGTTTGAGTCTTATTTTTAGACTTCTAGTCTGAGTTTGCCAACCTGCAGAAATGGCTTTCCTCTCCCTATCCTATCAGTTCTCCTCTCTGACCAAATCATCCCTTAATCTTTGAAATTCCAATTTGTGGAACCTCTCCTCGTAACGTAGCCCTCAGAATCCAGATATCACTCTGATAAATATGTGACGCATTCCCTCTGAGAGTAATTCATTTCTTCCCAAGGTGTTGTGCCCAGACCATCCATTCATAAAATGGAAGGGTGACTTCTATCCCTTCGTATCCTAACCCTCGAGCTGCAATGTACAACATCCCATTAACCGTTTTTTGAAGCATATCTGTAGCTGCTCATAATATTTGAACAACATGTGCCTCAACCCTCAAGCGTGCGGATGATACTAAGATTGGTGGAGTTGTGGATGGTGATGAAGATTGTCAGAGAATACAGCAGGATATCGATAGGTTGGGAGATTGAGCAGAGAAATGGCAGATGGAATTTAATCTGAACAAATACGAGGTGATGCATTTTGGTCGATCCAATTCAGGTGGGAGCTACAAAATAAATGGCAGAACCATCAGGAGCATAGAGACACAGAGATCTGGGAACACAGGCCCACAGATCCTTAAAAATGACAGCCCAGGTGGAAAAGGTGGTGAAGAAAGCATGGGGCATGCTTGCCTTCATCGGCTGGGGCATCGAGGATAAAAGTTGGCAAATCATGTTATAGTTGTTGGTTAAGCCATGTTTGAAATACTGTGTCCAATTCTGGCCGCCACACTACCAGAAGGACATGGAGGCTTTGCAGGGAGTACAGAGCAGGTTTACAGGATGTTGCCTGGTCTGGACTGTATTAGGTATGAAGAGAGATTGAATAAACTGGGATTGTTTTCCCTGGAAAGACAGGGAGCAACCTGATAGGAATTGATAAAATTATGAGGGGCATAGATAGGGTGAACAGTTGGAGGCTTTTTCCCAGAACAGAAATGACAAGTTCAAGATAAGGGGGGGAAAGGTTCAGTGGAGATGTGCGGGGGAAGTTTTTTTACACAGAGGGCGGTGGGGGCCTGGAATGCACTGCCACGTGAAGTAGTTGAATCAGATATATTGGCAAAATTTAAGACTTATCTGAATAGACACATAAACAGGTGGGGAATTGAGGGATAGAGGCGGTTGGACTAGAGAGGACGAAGTGATTGGCACAGGCTCGGAGGGCCAAAAGACCTATTCCTGTGTTGTACTTTACTCTTTTCTTTGTCTCTTTGGACCTCCTCTGTTTCTGGCTTCTCACTATTTGGCAAGTGCCCTGCTTTGTTCTTTACAGATCCCAGGTAGATCACACAGCTGCCCACCGTGAAATCCATTTGCCACAACTCTGCCCATTCACTTCATCTCTGAATGTTATACTGCCATCACCACTGTTCAGATTGCTACCTCGCTTTGTGGTGACATCGATTTTGAATGCATTACTCGAAGAACAAAGCTTGAAATTTAGTCAACAAGAGTCTGAATTCTTTGCATTTTGTAAGTTTAAATGCAACTCTCTGAACCTGACCTCATTAGAGAGTGCACAGGTCCTTCCCCGGGACTGAGTTAAATCAGGATACTGGGGTGGTATCTCGTTACAGGGATAGAGGTGGATCTTTGCCCCGCATGTTTCACTGCAAGTACCAGGTCAGAGGAACAACAGAAAGAGGCTAAAAAATACCCCAGACACAGAAACTGGGAAGAAAATACAACCATTAGCACTGGGACTGAGCAGTGACATGTTCAGAGATTGATTGGGTTCGCTGACCTGACTTGGTTTCCATCCCTCGCATTGGTCTCAGTTCCAGTCTGTAGGAAAGTGTCTTCATAGAGATGAGCTGATTCTGTCTCTGTCCCACATCTGACCTGCAGGAGGCTGAGCCAACGATCCCTGTCTTCGGGTGAGCTGGCCTATGGAAAGACACTGGTATGAACTTCACAAGCCAATCCATCACAGTCAAAGCATCCGAACCTATCAATTTTGGGACCATATTTGGTGGGTGAAAATGGGGGAGAAAGCGGGTAATTTAATTTTAATTCATTCGTGGGACATAAAATCATAGAATCCCTAGCTTGCAGAAGGAGGTCATTCAGCCCATTGAGTCTGCACTGACCATAATCCCACACAGGGCCTATCCCCATAACCCCATGGATTTACCTTATCTAGCCGTCCTGACACTAAGGGGCAATTTAGCACGGCCAATCCACCTAACCCACACATCTTTGGAGTGTGGGAGGGAACCGGAGCACCTGGAAGAAACCCATGCCGACATAGAAAGAACATGCAAACTCCACACAGACAGTGACCCAAGCCAGGAATCGAACCCAGGACTCTGGTGCTGTGAGGCAGCAGTGCTAACCACTGTTGTCTCACAGCTGCTGCCTGACCTGGGTGTCACTGACTGACCAGCATTTATTGCCCATCCTTACTTGCCCTTATTCAGAGTGCAGTTAAGAGTCAATCACATTGCTGTGCTTCTGGAGGCTCATGTAGGCCAGACCAGGGTAAGGATGGCAGATTTCCTTCCCTAAAGGACATTAGTGAACCAGAGAGGTTTTTCTGACAATGGTTCCTTGGTCATCAGTAGATTATTAATTCCAGATACTTTTTTATTGAATTCAAATTCCACCATCTGCCATGGTGGGATTCAAACCCCAGAACATTGACTGAGTTTCTGGGTTCATAGTCCAGTGATAATACCATTAGGCCATCGCCCTCCCTTGGATAGATTCTTGCCCCGTGGCCTGCTATTGATGGCTAGAGTGATGGTTCGATAGGGATGGTGAGTGAGACCTCAGCTTGCTCCACAAACCAGCGAAAGCAGACCATGAGAAGTAATTCAAAGCTGGGCCCCGTCTTACCTGCAGCACTGCCACATCCTTGTTCTGGTGTGAGACAATCAGCCTGTACTTGTGGGCCGTGTCTGCTTGCGTTCTGACCTCGCAGCCTTGCAGGTCCACAGAGTGGTGCAGTTTCCCCGCCCCGCCGATGTCCTTGTACATCAGCAGCACTCGGTCCTCGACGTGACACCACAGGGTCTGCCAGTGGCTGTTCACCAGCACCTTCAGATAACCTGGCGGGTCAGATAGAGCGGTGTCAGTATCCTAACGATTGCTTCTACCATACCTGCAGTTTCCTGTCTCCAGTGCTCTCCAAAGCCTCCACATCCTTCTGGTAGTGAGGCAAAGAGAATTGAACGCTACACGCTAAGTGCGGTCTAACTAAGGTTCTATAAAGCTGCAACATGACTTGACAATTTTTAAACTCAGTGCCTTGGCCGATGAAGGCAAGCATGCCGTATGCCTTCTTGACTATCTTCTCTACCTGCGTTGTCACTTTCAGTAACCTGAGTACCTGTACACTCAGATCCCTCTATCAATACTCTTAAGGGTTCTGCAGAAGCAGCCAATTTGCTCACAGTAAACTCCCACAAATAACAATGTGATAATCTCTTCTTGTGATGTTGTTTGAGGGATAAGCATTGGCCAGGGCATCATGCCATTGGATCTTGTATGTTAGCCAAAGCAGGTGGTGGGTGGTGGGGGCAAGTTTCAAAAGATGGCATCTCTGGCAACGCAGCACTCCCTCACTGCTGCAGTGACACGTCAGCCGAGACTCTTGCGCCCAACTCTCTCTGGAATGGGAGTCGAACCCACAGCCTTTTGATTCTGAGCTGAGAGTGCTGAGGATTGAAACTTGGATCTCGGCGCATGATTACTTTTATATGAAATGCCTCTCACAGCTCTAGAACCTTCCGCAGCCAGTGATGAACTACTTTTCAAGAGCAGTCACTTGTTTCAGTGGGAAATGCAGCAGATTTGCACGCAGGAAGATCCCATGTATTGTACTGAATAAGCGACCAGTGTTGCTGTTTCAGGATGTTGATCAGGACACTAAGAAAATTCTCTGCTCTTTCTCAGTAAGGCCAAAGAAACAGAAAGGCTTGCATTGCTGTAGCACCTCTTCACTTCCACATCATGTAGAGAACATAGAAACATAGAAGATAGGAGCAGGAGGAGGCCATTCAGTCCTTCGAGTCTGCTCCGCCATTCATCACGATTGTGGCTGATCGTTCAACTCAATAGCCCAATCCTGCTTTTTCCCCATAACCTTTGATCCCCAAGTGCTATATCCAGCCGCCTCTTGAATACATTCAATGATTTGGCATCAACTACTTCCTGTGGTAATGAATTCCACAGGCTCCCCGGGTGAAGAAATGTCTCCTCATCTCTGTCCTAAATGGTCGACCTCAAGGGGCAATTTTTTTCACACAGTGGGTAGCGAGTGTCTGGAACGAGCTGCCAGAGGTAGGAGTCGAGGCAGGTACAACTTTGTGTTTTGAAAAGCATTTGGGCAATTACACGGGTAAGACAGAAGGATATGGGCCAAATATATATCATTAAGATTAGCTTAGTGATAAAATCTGGGCGGCATGGGCAAGTTGGCCCAAGGGCCTGTCCCCATGCTGTAAACCTCTATGTCCAAAAGTAGTTTACAGCCATGAAACTTTAGCATTAACCAGAGCACTCAGGTGGATAATGACACTGTCGTCTGTCAGCACTCAGTGTGTTACAACGCATCCTTGCTCCTGTACTCAAAACCTCTCGTAAAGAACACCAACGTACCATTTGCCTCCTTTACCACCTGCTGCAATTAAAACTCCTTGGAGTCAACGGCCACTGACAAAAGCGAGAAATCTGCTTTATTCCCGACTAAATACGTTTAATAATGCATCGCATCAGAAATAAATTATTAATTCATACCAGAAACCAAACTGCAGACATTTTCATATGATAAACATTCATACGAGAGAATACATATATTTGAAATATTCTGACAAGTACAATAATTTTCTGAGATATTAATATTTACCTTTTGTCTACATTCATCAAACAAAATCTTGCTGATAAAACTATATTGTTGCTATTCGTATTTGTGGTGATTCATGCGTGTACAAAGCAGCGAGTTATGTGACTGTGGCAATGGTGGAAATAATGCTTCTGGCTTCTTCTCTCAGTTAGCCACAGTTCTGGCATTTTGGACCCATCTGCCAACTACCAAAAGGAATACCCTCGCAGACCACTCGTGGTCAGCAGACCACAATTTGAGTTGGGTAATAACTAAAGTTTATTTATTAGTCACAAGTGTTACATTAACACTCAATGAAGTTACTGTGAAAATCCCCTAGTTGCCACACTCCAGTGCCTGTTCAGGTCAATGTACCGAATCAGCATGTCTTTCGGACGATTGGAGGGATCTGGAACACCCGGAGAACCCTCATGCAGACACGGGGAGAACATGCAAACTCCCCACAAACAGGAACCCAAGCCAGGGACTGAACCCAGGTCCCTGACGCTTGTGAGACAGCAGTGCTAACCACTGTGCTACCATGCCACCAATCTGAAGGGCAGAGAATGTTAGCAGACTGGTGGGACGGACCAGAACAAATGGGGCATTGCAGAACGAAGCTGTACCTGTGTCTCGGGTGGCTGGGCCATCGGCAACCATTTCACCTGGGGATCGCTCCAAGTCTCGACTATGCCTCAACATTGACTGCATGAAAGCACATGGAAACACAGACATCAAAAAGCACTTTCATTGATTTTCAGAGCAAGATATCAAGATTCGAATAGGATCATAGAATCCCTACAGTGCAGAAAGAGCCATTCAGCCCATCAAGGATTGCACTGACAACGATCCCACCTAAGCTCTATCCTCATAACATCACATATTTATTCTGCTAATCCCCCTGACACTAAGGGACAATTTAACATTGCCAATCTATCTAACCCGCATAACTTTGGACACTAAGGGGCAACTTAACAAGGCCAATCCACCTAAGTTGCACATCTTTGGACTGTTAAAAAAATGTAAAAGGAAATTTAAATAGAGGGGCAGTTGCTGGTTTTACCCTGCTCCACTCCAGCTTGGGAAGAACTTGTACATGCATTTACATTAACCTCCTAATTGCTCTTAATATTGGCATTATACCTATCTGACTTTGAGTTCTGATCTCTTTTCTCATTGGTTAGTCCAGTAAAGGGCAATATTCTTCCCTTTCTAGTTCTGAAGAGGAGGTCTCTTCCTGTCCAAGGCTGGGGAATATACAGTGCAGAGAAAAGCCATTGGCCACAACTAATCCTTGCTGACATTTATAGCCAGGTTGTTGGTGTCTCTGGGAAAGCATCGAGCGGCACACTGATAGACTCACCTTGCTTGAGGCACATTTGCTCTCGGCCCCTGGCATCTTTGGTGAATTCCACGGCGAAGCTCGGGAGCGTGTGCTGCTGCTCACCTCTTCGACAACCTAAACATGGTGCAGTCATTAGTTCATAAGATATAGGAGCAGAATTAGGCCCATCGACCATTCGACCATGACTGATGTGCTCCTCATCCCCATTTTCCTGCCTTCTCCCCATAACCCTTCAGCCCATTCCCAATTAAAATCCTGTCTAACTCCTCCTTAAATTTACTCACTGTCCCAGCTTTGGGGTGACAAATTCCACAGATTCACAACCCTTCGGGAGAAGTAGTTTCTCCTCAACTCTGTTTTAAATTTGCTGCCCCTTTTACTATGACCTGTTGTCCGAGAATACTCCACAAGAGGAAGCGTCCACTCCATGTCCTCTTTATCCAGACCTTTTATCATCTTGTAAATCTCAATTTGATCTCCCCTCATTCTTCTAAATTTCAGTCAAATAGGGAAGGCAGTCAAACCCCTGAGAAAGGCCCTGAAGGCCAATTCAGTTTCCTGATTTTTCATGTGCATCATCTCTTTTATTGTCATCCAGATAGTAACCTCCAGGTGTAAAAATTCAACCCATATTTCAGACATTGGTAATTTAATTGATAAAGAAAAATATTTTATCACCTTCAGCCAAACAGGCTTCTGACTCTTTAATTTATTTGTGGGATATGGACATCGCTGGCTGGCCAGCATTTATTGCCCATCCCTATTTGCCCTGGAAGGGCAGTTGAGAGTCAACCACATTGCTATGGTTTTGGAGTCACACATAAGAGGTCAGACCCGGGAAGGACGGCAGATTTCCTACCTAAAAGGACATTAGATGAACCTGATAGGGTTTTCCAACAATGGTTTCATGGTCATCGGTAGATTCTTAATTCCAGATATTTTTTATTGAATTCAAATTCCACCATGTGCCGAGACAGGATTCAAACCCGGGTCCCCAGAACATTAGCTGAGTTTTTGGATTAATATTCTTGCGATAATACCACGAGGCTATTTGCCTCCCCTGTTACTATATTAGTTAGTTACCCATAACCACGATTTCTGTACTGGTTATTTCTTTGTAAAATGGATTACTGTACTTATTCATGGCCCGTAACAAGGATAACTGTGTTAGTTAATCCCCTATTAACGAGGATTAATGTATCACTCACAACAAGAGTTATTGAGCTAGTTAGTCAGCCATGTCCACAGTTTCTGTGTTGGTTAGTCACTCGTAACAGGGGTTAGTCGCTTATAATTATGGTTACTGTACTAATTAGCCACGGAGTTGAATTTCTGGTGCTAACACCTCCAAACCTTCCGCCAGTCCTCAGTCTGCTCGCGACTCTGCAGCCCAAGCACCAGAGTCTCATTACTCGCTGTCGTAATCTTAAGCTCGTGCTGTATCTTCTTACTGCGTTTGAATTTGTAAGCAACACGGGACCCCAACAGACTGAGCTCCATCAGGGGATACTGGTCCTTCATACACTTGTAACACTGTGGGCGAGAAGAGAATCAGACTGGAGTTAAGACAAGGAAAGTCTCTCAAGATTTAGCTGCAGTGAGATGATTGAACCCAGGCACAGTGCAGCCTCGGAGTGTCAATATCTGCACTCTACATCCGACCTCACAAATTTGCTGTGTTAATCTCTCACGCTTGTCTGTATGTTGTTCTCTGAGATGTCTGAGGAACTAGTGATCTTTACTTTCCTCCCCCATTCTCACCTGTTCCTTTCTTTGCCCCAGAACACACAAGGAACAGGAGGAGGAAAACACCACACAGCCCCCTCAAACATACTGCGCCACTCAGTCATATCACAGCTTAGCCCCACTATATCACAGAAAACAATGAAGTAAATACACAGAGAGCCATCCAGATATCTATTTACAGAAATGGCAAAACAAAGTGAAATTCACCACCAAGTGTATGAGAGAGAGAGAGAATATCACAGATTCCTGACTGTGCAGAAGAGGCTATTCATCCCATCAAATCTGCACCAGCTCCCTGACAGAGAATTTTACCCAGGTCTTCTCCCCTATCCTAACCATGTAACCCACACGTTTCCCATGGCCAATCTACCTAACCTGTACATCTTTGGACACGAAGGGACAATTTAGCTCGGCCAATCCACCTAACCTCCACATCTTTGGACACTAAGGGACAATTTAGCATGGTCACTCCACCTAACCTTCACATCTTTGGACACTAAGGGGCAATTTAGCATGGCCAATCCATCTAACATGCACATCTTTGGACACTAAGGGGCAATTTAGCATGGCCAATCCACCAAACCTACACATCTTTGGACACTAAGGGGCAATTTAGCATGGCCAATCCACCTAACCTACACATCTTTGGTTACTAAGGGGCAATTTAGCATGGCCAATACATCTAACCTGCACATCTTTGGACACTAAGGGGCAATTTAGCATGGCCAATCCACCAAACCTACACATCTTTGGACACTAAGGGGCAATTTAGCATGGCCAATCCACCTAACCTATACATCTTTGGTTACTAAGGGGCAATTTAGCATGGCCAATACATCTAACCTACACATCTTTGGACACTAACGGGCAATTTAGTGTGGCCAATCCATCTAACCTGCATAACTTTTGGAATAAGGGACAATTTATTGTAGCCAATCACCAAACCTGCACATCTTTGGACTGTGGGAAAAAACAGAGCACCCAGAGAAAACCCACACAGACACAGAATGTGCAAACTCCACACAGAGAGTGACGCGAGGCTGGAATTGAACCCAGGACCATGGCACTGTGAGGTAGCAGTGTTAACCACTGTTAAGTTTTAGCTTGTTTATTATTGTCACAAGGAGGCTTACATTATCACTGCAGTGAAAATCTCCTAGTTGCCTTTTCGGGTATACTGAGATAGAATTTAGCATGGCCAATGTACCTAACCTTCACGTCTTTCTGACTGTGGGAGGGAATCGGAGCACCTAAAGGAAACCCACACAGACATGAGGAGAAAGTGCAAACTCTACACAGACAATAACCCGAACCAGGAATCGAATCTGGGTCCCTGGTGCTGTGACACAGCGAGAGTCACCCTGCTGGAGACTGCTCTGCAAGTATCGACACTCTGAGGATACCTGTGAATCTGACTTTTCACTGTGCCACTGTGATCACCTTTCAGACCAAACACTGAGCTGAGCAATGATAAAGACCCAGGGAGTTAGCTTAACAACTGTGCATGGTGGCACAGTGGTTAGCACTGCTGCCTCACAGCGCTGGGAACCCAGGTTCGCATTGTCTGTGTGGAGTCTGCACATTCTCCCCGTGTCTGCGTGGGTTTCCTCCGGGTGCTCTGGATTCCTCCCACAGTCCGAAAGATGTGCTGGGCTGGATGGATTGGCCATGTTTAATTTCCCCCTCAGTGTCACAATTAGCAAGGTAAATACATGGGGTTGCGGGAATCGGGGCCTGGGTGGGATTGTGGTCGGTGCAGACTCGATGTGCCGAATGGCCTCCTTCTGCATTATAGGGATTCTGTGATTCTCTGTTCACATACTGACCCCGTGTCTCTGAAGCACTCGACTTGAGCAGGTTAGGCCCATTGCTTATTCAGGGTGAGTTCAACTCTCATTGGGTTTTACCTCACTAGTGCATGCATGTGTGAGTCTGTGTGTTAGCATGTCGCAAGAAAGGGAAGCATGGGTTAATTGCAATGAAGGAGAACTTAAAATGTAAGGATTAGAACAAGACAAAGTTGTGAGTGTAAGGGGAGACTTGGAACAAAATCCAATGAAGATGATATAAGAGCCCCTATTTGAAAGTTAAACTTTATTTTTTAGTTACAAGTAAGGCTTACATTAACACTGCAATAAATTTACTGTAAAAATTCCCTAGTAGTCCCACTCTGGCACCTGGTCAATGCAGCTAACCAGCACATCTTTCAAACTATGGAAGAAAGCCGGAATACCCGGAGAAAACCCCACGCAGGAGTGTGTGAGGAGGACCCCAGGATTGTGGCAGTATTTACCAGGGGTCTCTGAGAGGGTGTCGGTATTTATGGGGGTCCCCAGGAATGTGTCAGTACGTACAGGGGGTCCCCGAAAATGAGTCAGAATTTACAGCGGATTGCCAGGAGAATATTTACAAAGGACCCAGGGAGTGTAATACCCCAGGAAGTCTCCGAGACCCACGCAGACTCGCGGGAGAACATGCAGACTCCACACAGACAGTGACCCAAGCCAGGAATCGAACCCGGATCCCTGGCATTATGAGGCAGCAGTGCTAATCCACTGTGCCACCATGCTGCCCATAAGGTGTTTGCCAACTTACCATCAGGACTTGGTCCTTGATGAGGAATAACTGCTTCGTCCACTGTCCCAGCCACTTCTTCCTCCAGAGAAAGCCACAGATTCGGGACTGCGGCAGCGGCCGTGTGGGAGAGTCTGTCGGCAGCCATCGCAGAGAGGACGTACGGTTATTCCCAGGCAAGTCCTCTTCTCCATAAGATTCATAATGACTGCTGTCTGAGTCCACACAATCTGGAAGCACATTCATTTACACACATTCAGTTTCAGACCCCTTGAAAATACTGACGC
This sequence comes from Sphyrna mokarran, assembly GCA_024679065.1. Lineage (NCBI taxonomy): Eukaryota > Metazoa > Chordata > Chondrichthyes > Carcharhiniformes > Carcharhinidae > Sphyrna > Sphyrna mokarran. The sequence goes on along the minus strand of JAGIQG010000031.1, from coordinate 22,113,613 downwards.
ACTGTATTGGGAAACCCCAGTCAATACTAAGCCATTCTCTGGGGACCCTCTGTGACACCTTCCCCTAGATACTGATGCTTTCCTTGTGGAGCCTTAGAAATATTGAAGCTCCCCTTGTGTCTTCCAGTAAATTCTGGCACTTTGTCAGGGATCCCCTGTAAATACTGACACACTACCTGGGGAACCTCTATAAATACTGACACATTACCTGGGGAAGGAACCCCTATAAATACTGATACATTACCTGGGGATCCCCTGTAGATATGACACATTACCGGGAACCCCTGTAAATACTGACACATTACCGGGGAACCCCTGTAAATACTGACACATTACCGGGAACCCCTGTAAATACTGACACATTACCGGGAACCCCTGTAAATACTGACACATTACCTGGGGAGCTCCTGTAAATACTGACACATTATCTGGGGAACCCCTATAAATACTGACACATTACTGGGAACCCCTGTAACTACTGACACATTACCGGGAACCCCTATAAATACTTACACATTACCTGGGGAACCCCTGTAAATACTGACACATTAGCTGGGGAATCCCTGTAAATACTGACACATTACCTGGGGAACCCCTGTAAATACTGACACATTACCTGGGGAACCCCTGTAAATACTGACACATTACTGGGGAACCCCTGTAACTACTGACACATTACCTAGGGATCCCCTATAAATACTGACACATTACCTGGGGATTCCCTGTAAATAGTGACACATTACCTGGGGAACCCCTATAAATACTGACACATTACCTGGGGAACCCCCGTAAATACTGACATATTACCTGGGGAACCCCTGTAAATACTGACACATTACCTGGGGAACCCCTGTAAATACTGACACATTACCTGGGGAACCCCTGTAAATATTGATGCATTACCTGGGGAACCCCTGTAAATACTGACACATTACCTGGGAACCCCTGTAAATACTGACACATTACCTGGGGAACCCCTATAAATACTGACACATTACCTGGGGATCCCCTGTAAATACTGACACATTACCGGGAACCCCTGTAAATACTGACACATTACCTAGGGAGCTCCTCTAAATACTGACACATTACCTGGGGAACCCCTATAAATACTGACACATTACCTGGGGAACCCCTGTAAATATTGACACATTACCTGGGGAACCCACATAAATACTGACACATTACGTGGGGAACCCATATAAATACTGACACATTACCTGGGAACCCCTGTAAATACTGACACATTACCTGGGGATCCCCTGTAAATACTGACACATTACCGGGAACCCCTGTAAATACTGACACATTACCCGGGGAACCCCTGTAAATACTGACACATTACCTGGGGAACCCCTGTAAATACTGACACATTACCGGGAACCCCTGTAAATACTGACACATTATGGGAACCCCTGTAAATACTGACACATTACCGGGAACCCCTGTAAATACTGACACATTACCGGGAACCCCTAATATGACTTGGACCTGTAAATACTGACACATTACCTGGGGAACCCCTGTAAATACTGACACATTACCTGGGGAACCCCTATAAATACTGACACATTACCTGGGAACCCCTGTAAATACTGACACATTACCTGGGGAACCCCTATAAATACTGACACATTACCTGGGGAACCCCTGTAAATACTGACACATTACCTGGGGAACCCCTGTAAATACTGACACATTACGTGGGGAACCCATATAAATACTGACACATTATGTGGGGAACCCATATAAATACTGACACATTACCTGGGAACCCCTGTAAATACTGATACATTACCTGGGGAACCCATATAAATACTGACACATTACCTGGGAACCCCTGTAAATACTGACACATTACCTGGGGAACCCCTATAAATACTGACACATTACCTGGGGAACCCCTGTAAATACTGACACATTACCTGGGGAACCCCTGTAAATACTGACACATTACCTGGGGAACCCATATAAATACTGACACATTACCTGGGAACCCCTGTAAATACTGACACATTACCTGGGGAGCTCCTCTAAATACTGACACATTACCTGGGAACCCCTATAAATACTGACACATTACCTGGGGAGCTCCTCTAAATACTGACACATTACCTGGGGAACCCCTATAAATACTGACACATTACCTGGGGAACCCCTGTAAATACTGACACATTACCTGGGGAACCCCTGTAAATACTGACACATTACCTGGGGAACCCGTATGATTACTGACACATTACCTGGGGATCCCCTATAAATACTGACACATTACCTGGGAATCCCTGTAAATACTGACACATTACCTGGGGAACCCCTATAAATACTGACACATTACCTGGGGAACCCCTATAAATACTGACACATTACCTGGGAATCCCTGTAAATACTGACACATTACCTGGGGAACCCCTATAAATACTGACACATTACCTGGGGAACCCCTGTAAATACTGACACATTACCTGGGGAACCCCTGTAAATACTGACACATTACCTGGGAACCCCTATAAATACTGACACATTACCTGGGGAACCCCTGTAAATACTGACACATTACCTGGGGAACCCCTGTAAATACTGACACATTACCTTGGGAGCCCCTGTAAATACTGACACATTACCTGGGGAACCCCTGTAAATACTGACACATTACCTGGGGAACCCCTGTAAATACTGACACATTACCTCGGGAGCCCCTACAAATAGTGACACATTACCTGGGGAGCCCCTACAAATATTGATACACTCGAGGGACCATCTCTAAATTTAGATTCACTCCAGGGACCCTCCCTGCAAATACTCTCCTGGCAACCCCTCTGTAAATTCTGACTCATTCTCAGAAAATCCCCATGAGTGCTGTCACATTCCCGCAGACCTCCATAAATACTGACACCTTCTCAGAAACCTCCTGACACAATCCTGGGGTCCCCCTATAAACAGTCCTAGGGACATTCTGTAAGTACAGACACTGCTGGGGGTCTCCCCCCACTCCCCCAAACTCCTGTGCTCTCTGTTGGAGATCACTATCCCTGTTAAATCAACTTTTCAGGCACAGTGCGACTGTTGACCAGGTGGACTTTGCGATTAACCTTGAGTCACTGTGCGCTGACTCGCCACCATATCTCAGGAAGTGATTATGGTTTGCCACATACGCACCTGCAGAGTACTGAGCGAGAGGACCGAGGGGCTCTGCTTCCTCATAGGAGTCGTCAGGGTTAACCTCGCTTGGCTGCTGAGGAGTGGGAGGCGAGGCAGCCTGTGTCTATGGGGACAAAGATAGAGTTAGAGGAGCAGCATGGGTGTGTCATGAGAGATTGGAGTACGTTTACTGGCGTAATGTCTGCAGTGCTTCTCAGGGTTCTGTCCATACAAGCTCTTAGACCTCTGCCATTCTGGATATCAGTGCTGAAAAGTGTTCTGTCCAGCAATCTATGCTGCCACAGATTACTAGGATTGCTCAGGGAAAATCCCGACAGTACAGAAGGAGGCCATTCAGCCCATCGAACTGCACCAACAACAATCCACCCCAGGTCCTCTCCCCATAACCCCACATATTTACCTTACTGCTCCCTCTAATCCTAGACACTATGGGCAATTTAGCACAGCCAATACATCTAACCTGCACATCCTTGGATGTGGGAGAAAGCCGGAGCACCCAGAGAACCCCATGTAGATGTCCAGATCACCATCAATCTGTCTGGTCCCCTTATGCCGGAACTATAGTTAAAAAAACCCTCAGAAGACTAAGGAAATTTGGCATGTCAAGCTTTTATAGATGCATCATAGAAAGCATTTTTTCTGGTTGTATCACAGCTTGGTATGTCTCCTGCTCTGCCCAAGACTGCAAGGAACTACAAAAGATTGTGAATGTAGCCCAATCCATCACACAAGCTAGCTCCCCTCTGCCCCATCTATTGACTTTGTCTACACCTCCTGCTGCCTTGGCAAATCAGCCAGCATAATTAAGGACCCCATGCACTACAGACATTCTCTCTTCCACCTTCTTCCATCGGGAAAATAATACCAAAGTCTGGGGGGTCTTGCACACTGTGCTTTGTCTGCACAGTGTGCAAGAAACAACACTTTTCACTGTATCCCAATACATGTGCTTTGTCTGCACAGTGTGCAAGAAACAATACTTTTCACTGTATCCCAATACACGTGACAATAATAAATCAAACAATACTTTTCACTGTATCCCGGTACACGTGACAATAATAAATCAAACAATACTTTTCACTGTATCCCAATACACGTGACAATAATAAATCAAACAACACTTTTCACTGTATCCCAATACATGTGCTTTGTCTGCACAGTGTGCAAGAAACAATACTTTTCACTGTATCCCAATACACGTGACAATAATAAATCAAATCACATCAAATTAGACATGGGGAGAATGTGTAAACATTCAAAGACAGGGCTGGGATACTTGGTTGCTGAGTATATTCAAGATAGAGGTCGATAGCTTTGAATGGAACTCCCTCACACTAAGTTGGATTACACAGAGATTCCCCGCTCCCAATTACTGATCCACTGACCCTTGGTGGCGGCCTGAGACCGAGTGGGTACTGAGTGGGCAAGAACACTTCCACAACAAGTGAATCTCTCACCAGCATTCCATATCTGGACTCACTGGAGGAAGTTCCGAGAAGCTTCACTAGGATGGTCCCCAGTATGGAGTGATTGTCTCATGAGGAAAGGTTAAACAGGTTGGGACTTTACTCATTGAAGTTTAAAAGAATGAGAGGGGATTTCATTGAAACATATAGGACTCTTCAAGCACCTGAGTCTTATCAATGAACCTACCTTGCACTAAGTTCATCTTTCTCTACACCCAAGCTGTGACTGTAATACTATATTCTGCACTCTCTCCTTTCCTTAGTCAGAGAGTTATAGAGGTTTATAGCATGGAAACAGACCCTTCAGCCCAACTTATCCGTGCTGCCATTTTTCCATCCCCTAAGCTGGTCCCAATTGCCTGGTTTTGGCCCATATCCCTCGAAACCCATCTTACCCATGTAACGTTAAAATGCCTTTTAAAAGACAAAATCGAACCTGCCACTACTAAAACCTCTGGCAGCTTGTTCCAAACACTCACCGCTCTCTGTGTGAGAAAAATTACCCATCTGGACACTTTTGTACTTCTCACCTTAAACCTATAGCCCTCTAGTTTTAGACTCCCCTACCTTTGGGAAAAGATGTTGACTATCTAGCTGACCTATGCCCCTCATTATTCGATAGACCTCTATAAGATTGTCCCTCAGCCTCATGTGCTCCAGGGGAAAAATTCCCCGTCGAGTCAGCCTCTCCTTATAGCTGAAAGTTATAACTCCTTCTCTGTGCTTTGTCTGTATAGCCGTAATGTGGAGGTGCCGGCGCTGGACTGGGGTAGGCGCAGTAAGTAGTCTCACAACACCAGGTTAAAGTCCAACAGGTTTATTTGGACTTTAATCTGGTGTTGTGAGACTGTTTACTTTGTCTATGTAGCACATAGTTCCACACCAACCGCCTGGATCTCTCTATTCCCCTCCTGTTCATGTGCCTATCCAGATAAGTCTTAAATGTGGCTAACGTAACTACCCCAACCATCTCACTTGGCAGTGCACTCCAGGCTGTCATGACCCTCTGTGTAAAAAGGAAGCTTCATCCCATCCCATAGGATCCCTCGGTCAATGGTTCTTTGGTGTGTTACATAGTAACAAGGATTGACCAGAGCACAGTGTTGGAGACAGGTAACTCACATGAATTCAGACAGCACTGACTAATGGAGGAGGCATAAGGATGGAATTTGATCAATTGTGCACTCCAGGCTGTCATGACCCTCTGTGTAAAAAGGAAGCTTCATCCCATCCCATAGGATCCCTCGGTCAATGGTTCTTTGGTGTGTTACATAGTAACAAGGATTGACCAGAGCACAGTGTTGGAGACAGGTAACTCACATGAATTCAGACAGCACTGACTAATGGAGGAGGCATAAGGATGGAATTTGATCAATTGTCGTTCAGCCAACAAACCTCTGCATCAAAAAAACAATTCTAACCTCCTGATCTCACTATGTAGCACAAGAAACAATACTTTTCACTGTATGCTAATACATAGTGACAGTAATAGATAAATCACATCAAAACGCTGGCACTGCCTAGCGGAGAAACCCAGTCCCGTCCCAACCTCCTCAAACGCTCCGCTCCTCTTATCATCACAATCTGTGCCTACCACCAATCAGCCTGAGTGTGGGATGCTGCTGAGTGACTCGGTCATCGCGAGTTCCTGTGTGATTAGCTTTTGATGGTACAAGGAGCCTACAGTACTTCCTCTGTTTACGTGGGTGTTCCTTGTCTTGTGAAGGTTTGTCCAGACATTAATTATTGCTGATTTCCTGCCATTGATGCTATCAGGACAGTATGGTGGGGTGAGCTGGTGAATGAGCCTGTGCCTGTAAACAGGACATTTTCTTTCTCTCCTGAGAGGCTGAAATCCTTTTGAAGATTAAATTTGTCTCAGCCGAATGCAGCGCACAATGACTTTCAGACAAACGGATTCAGCAGAGTTGGCCCATGAAGGAATCAGATTCCGTGCCTGTAGGCCAGACAAGGTCACGAGATTGCTGGGAGACCCATGTCCCCACACACCTGATTCCAGATGTTGCCGACACTATCCGGAGCTGACGTAGATGATCCGGGTCCTCCTGGGAGAAGCTGTTGGAATACTGCTGGCCAGAGGACAATGCGTGACACCAGTTCACAGGACACCTTCATAAGGGGGCACAAGTTCAAAATAAGGGGACGGGGGGGAGGTTCAGTGGAGATGTGCGGGGGAAGATTTTTTACACAGAGGGTCATGACAGCCTGGAGTGCACTGCCAAGTGAGATGGTTGGGGTAGTTACGTTAGCCACATTTAAGACTTATCTGGATAGGCACATGAACAGGAGGGGAATAGAGAGATCCAGGCGGTTGGTGTGGAACTTACCCAATCTAGCCTACATGTGGCTCCAGAGCCACAACAATGCGGTTGACTCTCAACTGCCCTCCAATGGTAAGTAGGTCTGGGCAATAAATGCTGGCCAGCCAGCAATGCCCATGTCCCACAGATGAATTAAAAAAAAAAGCCAGTCATTCTTATGAAGCTACAAGCTGTTATTACAGCATGAACTAACAGCCATGTTGGTACATTGGTGGAGAACATCTTCAAGTAGCCGAGGTTCTTGCTTAGAAGAAACAGAGTAAGAAAAAGGAACTGCACAGAAGAGGAGAATTTTCAGGAAGCTTCATCCCATCCCATAGGATCCCTCGGTCAATGGTTCTTTGGTGTGTTACATAGTAACAAGGATTGACCAGAGCACAGTGTTGGAGACAGGTAACTCACATGAATTCAGACAGCACTGACTAATGGAGGAGGCATAAGGATGGAATTTGATCAATTGTCGTTCAGCCAACAAACCTCTGCATCAAAAAAACAATTCTAACCTCCTGATCTCACTAGATTACAGAGTTGTTGAGGTTTACAGCATGGGAACAGGTCCCTTGGTCCAACTTGTCCATGCTGCCTGTTTTTTGAACCACTAAGTCAGTCCCAATTGCCCGCATTTTGCCCATATGCCTCTATACCCATCTTACCCACGCTTTTTAAAAGACAAAATTGTACTCACCTCTACTGCTCCCTCTGGCAGCTCATTCCAGACACTCAGCACCCACTGTGTGAGAAAGTTGCCCCTCTGGATGCTTTTATATCTCTCCCCTCTCACTTTAAACCTATGCCTTCAAGTTTTAGACTCCCCTACTTTTGGGAAAAGATGTTGACTAATGATCAATGCCACTCATTATTTTATAGACCTCTATAAGATCACTCTAAGCCTTGTTTGCTCGAGAAAGAGGTCCCAATCTGTCCAGTCTCTCCTTTTAACTCAAACCATCAAGTCTCAGTCGCCTCCCTGAACCAATTGTTCAGAAAATTGTTTTCTTTTCCTTCTTTGCTGGCATGTGAGAGCAGTTTTTATTGCCCATCCCTAATTGCCCCTTGAGAAGTTGGTGGTAGGTTGCCTTCTTGAGCCACAGCAGTCCATGTGGTGTAGGTACACCCACAGTGCTGTTAGGAAGGGAGTTCCAAGATGACAGTGAATGAGCGGTGACATATTTCCAAGTCAGGATGGTGAGTGACTTGGAAAGGACTTTGCAATTATTGGCGTTTCTATGCCTCTGCTGCCTTTCTCCCTCTAGATGGTAGAGGTCTCGGGTATGGAAGGTGTTGTTGAAGGAGCCTTGGTGAGTTGCTGCAGTGCATCTTGTAGACACTGCTGCCACTGGTGATGGGAGGGGTGAATGTTTAAGTTAGTGAACGGGCTGCTGTAATCAAGCAGGGCTGTTTTATCCTTAATGGTGTTGAGCTTCTTGAGTGTTGCTGGCACCGCAGTCATCCAGGCAAGTGGAGAGTCTTCCATCAAACTTCTCACTTGATGTGGAAATGCCAGTATTGAACTGGGCTGGGCACAATAAGAAGTCTCACAACACCATGTTAAAGTCCAACAGGTTTATTTGGAATCATAAGCTTTCAGATGCTGTTCCTTCCTTAGGTGACTTGTGCCTAGTAGACAGTGGACAGGCTTTGTGTGGCTCAGCGGGTGTGTCACTCTCCATAGGATTCCCAGTTCCTGAGCTGCTGGCCACAGTATTTATATGGCTGGTCAGTTTCTGGTCAAGGGTAATCCCCCAGCATGTTGATGATGGAGAATTCTATGACGGCAATGCCATTGATTGTCAAAGGCGGGATGGTTTGTTACTGATTTACAGACCCTGTATTACATGAGCACAAAGGCCCATTAGAAAACGTTGCCAGAAAGTGGGTTAAAGTGGAATTGCAATGGCTGCTGCCAGTTAATTGGGCCAACGCATCCTCACCTTCAGAGACTTTTCTCTGATGTGGTCTCATTAGTGCCACTCATTAGAGGATCTGTGGGAGTGCGGATGGTCACGGACTCCACTCTGGAACCCGTCCAGTTGCAGCAGCTGCCTGCTATCTACCCAGATCTCAAAAGAAACTGCAAAGAAGCACTCCTTAGACTGAGAGTACGGTTTGGGGGTAAGAAAGCAGAGAAGGAGGGGAAAGCGGGGGGAGTAAGGGAACAGACGGAGAATTGAGGGATGAATGAGACTGGTGGGGGCGGTGGTGAAAAGGGAGGGGGATAGAGAGAGAGTGGAGGAAAGGGGAGGAGGCGGAGAAAGAGAGGTGGAGGAGAGAGAGGGAGCAAGAGAGGTAGAGGAGAGGAGGGGGGGGAAGAAGGAAAAGGAGGTGTGGGGGAGAAAGAAGGAGGATGACCTTTGCTCTACCGACAGCTCTGACTTTTTAAGCGAATGTGGGTTTGATCACAGGAGATAAAGCTGCATTTTCTTCATTTTAACGTCCTGTGGGGACCCAGGTTTCTGGACTGGCTTTGATTGTTGCTTTAACTCTGACAGCATTTTTCTTTTTGTGGTTGCGAGATTGTTAGAGTTTGCGGTACTTTAACAAAATAAACAGGGCGATTTTTAACAGGGAGAGTCACGTCTTTGAAACGTTTTTCAGCAAGTGCAACAGCTGCAAACAAACCATTAGGACTCATTTTAACCGTACGCTTTTGGCTGATTTTCGGAGAGATTTTATCATCCCGTGGTGGTTGTGAATCCTACAGTGGTGCTGCATCATTAAAGGTTCACCAAAGGCACTCAACACTTTTATCAATTTACCCACCTAGCAAGGTACTTCCTTGTCATTTGTGAAGTGGCACAGGGACACAGTGATTAGTACATGGATTGGCCATGCTAAATTGTCCCTTAGAGTCCAAAGATGTGTGGGTTAGGTGACCCTTTATTCATTTGTGGGACACAGGCGTCGCTGGCATTTATTGTCCATCCCTAGTTGCCCTTGAAGGGCAGTTGAGTGTCAACCACATTGCTGTGGCTCTGGAGTCACACGATGGCCAGGCCGGGTAAGGAAAGCAGATTTCCTTCCATAAAGGACATTAGTGAAGTAGGTGAGTTTTACTGACAATCGACAATGGTTTCATGGTCATCAGTAGATTCTTAATTCCAGATTTTTTTTTATTGAATTCAATCTCACCATATGCTATTGCGATTCGAACCTGGGTCCCCGGAACATTAGCTGAGTTTCTGGATTAATACTCTCGCGATAATACCACTATGCCATCGCCTCCCCAGTATTTCTGTACTCCTGCGTCTGACTCTCCAAATTGTAGACTGTCTCTGAAATGTGTGTGTGTGAGTGTGTGTGCGCAATAATCCCATTCAAAGCAATATGATTTCAGGAACTTGATTAAGTTAACCATGAAATGAAAATTGACCTTACCACTTTTGTTTGAAAATCAACTGATAGTGGGGGGCAAGGTGGAATATCTTCTGTGTCTTCGATGATCTTGAGGACATTCTGCAGCTCATTTGCTGTTGGACAACAGTAGAGTTACTTTGCAGTATTGGAGGAGTTAAGAAGGTTTGTGTAGTCTTCAATGTACTGACAATGCATCGCTACTATGTGTTAGTTCTTGTTGGGAGTGTCCAACATAGAGAGTGGCATTGATGTCAAAGATTAGGCAATGGTTGGAAGGGCTGTATAACCCATTCTTAATCCCAGGAGGCCAAAGTATATATGTAATCCCTCACCTTCCAATCAGCCATCCAACCCCTTGTGAGAAGGTGACCAAGCCCCAAGACACTTGGCATATAGTGTTCAATTCTGATTGCCACGCTATCAGAAGGATGTGGAGAGGGTACAGAAAAGATTTACCAGGATGTTGCCTGGTATGGAGGGCAATAGCTATGAGGAGAGATTGGAGAAGCTTGGTTTGTTCTCACTGAAATGATAGAGATTGAAGGGTGACCTGATAGAAGTCCACGAGATCATAAAGGGCATGGACAGACTGGATAGTCAGAAGGTTTTTCCCAAGGTGGAAGAGTCAATTACTAGGGGGAAAGAGTGTTAAGGTGCGAGGGGCACGTTTTAAAGGAGATGAAAGAGGCAGATTTTTTTACACGGAGGTTAGTGGGTGTCTGGAACTCGCTGCCGGGGGAGATAATGGAAGTGGATATGATTGTGAGTTTTAAGGGGAGTTTTGACAAATACATGAATAGGATAGGAATGGCGGGATATGCTGTCCGGAAGGGTAGGAGGTTTTAGTTAAGCCAGGCAGCATGATCAGTGCAGGCTTGGAGGGCTGAAGAGCCTGTTCCTGGATTATAATATTCTTTTTTCTTTGTTCTTTGAGTCAGCCTTCCACTCCTGGATCAGATCATGGGGCAACACAGTGGTTAGCACTGCTGCTCATAACACCAGGGACCTGGATTCGATTCCTGGCTTGGGTCACTGCCTGTGCGGAATCCGCACATTCTCCCTATGTCTGCATGGGTTTCCTCCGGGTGCTCCGGTTTCCTCCCACACTCCAAAGATTTGCAGGTTAGGGGGATTGGCCATGCTAAATTACCCCTTTGTGTCAGGAGGATTAGAAGGGTAAATATGTGGGTTAGGGTTTGGCTGGGTCATTGCGGGCTCGATGGGCGAAATGGCCTCCATCTATGATAGAGATTCTATGATCACTATCGTAGGGAGCAATCAGGAGCTCATAGCTTTGGTGATGTTACCAAGTGCGTTACCCACACGTGCGGGGATGTAGGTCACTCTTGCTAACACCATCCTCCAACATGTACCTCCCCAAGCAAACCCAACACCTCTGTCAGTCCTTTCACAGCCAACAAAGTCTGATTGAAGTGTAATCCCTGGTGTCATGTCAGAAGGGCGACCTCCAGCTTACAAACGGCAAGCTCTCACAAACAACAACGTAATCACATAAGTGGCTGATCAAAGGGTTGGGTGGCACGGTGGCTGAGCGGTCAGCACTGCTGCCTCACAGTGCGAGGGAGCCGGGTTCGATTCCCAGCTTGGGTCACTGTCTGTGTGGAGTTTGCACATTCTCCCCATGTCTGCGTGGGTTTCCTCCCCAGTTTCCTCCCACAGTCCGAAGATATGGAGGTTAGGTACATTGGCCGTATTAAATTGCCCCTTAGTGTACTAGGATGCACAGGTTAGAGAGGTTACAGGGTTAGACCTTACATGGGATTATTATCGGTGCAGATTCGATGGGCCAAACGGCCTCTTTCTGCATTGCAGGGGTTGTATGATTGGCCAGGACACTGATGATGGTTCGTCTACTCCTCCTTGAAGTAGCACCATGGGATCTTCTACATTCTTCAGATGGCAGACAGGGCCTGGGTTTGACATCTCAACTGAAGGACAGTGCAGCACTCCCTCAGCCTAGCTATCATGCTCAAGCCTCTGGACTTGCACCGACCACCTGCTGATGCAAGAGGGACAATAAATACTGAGGCACATGGATTTTGCTGGGTTCACTTGCCCTCAGCAAGTATTGCAATAACTCTACCTGAGGGTCACTGGGCAATGAAAGTGAATCCCACCTACCATGCGCAGGGATCTGCATCTCCGGCCGGTTCTCCGTCAGGGTAACGCAGCTCATGAACATGTAATCTGCATCCTCGGCTGGCACTGGAACACAAGACAATCACTGCAATCATTGCTTTGCTATGCACACAAATACTTGCTTGGAAAACTACCCCCCCACTTTGCAAACTCCGAAAGTCCCTGCTCATTAAGGAAAGAGCCTCGCTGACCAAGCTCGGTCCCTCACCGTGTGCTGCCGAAGCAAACTCTAACTACCGCCTCTCCCCCAGTCACCACTGTGCCGCCTTATCTCGACGGAGCCAAGTCAGGATCAGCGTTTCAAAGCGTTTGCTCACGGAGTGAACTGTGAATTCGTTCCATGAGAGAACAAAAATATGTTTCGGGTTAAATCTGGCTTTCAGCTTTGAGCAAGAGTCAGAAGTGGGACCTGGATGGGAGCCAGGTGAGAGCTGGGTTAGTGTGATAAGCAGAAGCTGTTCTCCCCAGAGGCAAAAAAAAAGAAAATCAAGCAGGAATTTATCTGTGCGATTGGAAGGCAGCTCATGGTCCAGTGCCACTGAAAAGCCTTTGATCTCCATCCTTCAAAGGGAGGGAAGAGGGAGAACACAAAGGGCGAGATTCTTCAGCCTCCCAGAGCTGTGTGTTTCCCACCGGGCGGGAGGTGGTGCATTGTTTTGCCGGCAGCAAGGTTCTCCAGCCCCGCTGCTGTCAGTGGGAATTCCATTGAGGTCACTGGAAAACCGTAAGTGGGGTGAGGGGGGGGGGGGGGGGGGGACCCCCCGCTGGCATGAACAACCGTGGAATTCCGATCAAAGAGGGATTCCACGGCAACGTAAGTTCACAGAATCACAGAACCCTACAGTGCAGAAAGAGGCCCTTCAGCCCATCGAGTCTGCACTAACCACAATCCCACCCAGGCCCAACCGCACCACCCCCCCCGCCGTATCCCGACATATTTTACCTGCTAATTCCTCTAACCTAAGCATTCTAGTACACTAAGGGGCAATTTTTAACATGGCCAATCAACCTAACTTGCTCTCTGGACTGTGGGAGGAAACCAGAGCACTGGGAGAAACCCAGGCAGACACGAAGAGAATGTGCAAACTCCACACAGACAGAGCCGGGAATTGAACCCAGGTCCCTGTGAAGCTGCAGTGCCAACCACCGTGCTGGCCAAAATAAAGCTTATTTATTAGTCATAAGTAGGCTTACACTAACACTGCAGTGAAGTTAATGTGAGAATCCCCTAGTTGCCACACTCCGCCGCCTGTTTGGGTTACACTGAGGGAGAATTTAGCACCTAACCAGCACATCTTTCAGACTGTGGGACTGTGTTACATGTCCACAGGCGACACTACGTACTGAATCTGGATTCCTCAGCGCAGGGATTCCCGTTCAGCTCCTGAAGCAACTCTGCCACCGACTCCTTCTTCGATTCTGCCACACAGCTTAAACTCTCCGTGTCCAACACCCTGAGGAACGATTGCAACTCCGAGAATAACTGATCCAGATCTGTGGAGAAAGCGGTTAGGTAAAGTTAAACCCTGCAGCGTGGCCTCACCCCCACTTGCCATTGCTAAACTCAAGATGGGATCCCACTCATCCAATCCCCATCAATAACCTGGAAGACATAACATTCAAAGAATGGGGGATTACACAAGTGCAATTGCTGACCATGATGGTTGTGCCAAGAGGTTTGGGTGAGGAGGGATGTGCTGAACTCGGATGGGCTGAATGGCCTTTTTACAGACTCACAGAATCCCAAGGGTGCAGAAAGAAGCCATTTCGCCAAACAAGCCTGACAAAAGTCCCATCCAGGCCCTATCTCCGTAAGCCCCATGTATTTCCCTAGCTAATTCCCCTGATACAAAAGGGCAATTTAGCTTGGTGAATCAACCTAGCCTGCACATTTTTGGACACTAAAGGACAGTTTAGCATGGCCAATCTACCTAACCCATACATCTTTGTACACTAAGGGGCAATTTAGCGTGGCCAATCCACCTAACCTGCACATTTTTGGACACTGAAGGACAATTCAGCATGACTAATCCACCGAACCCACACATCCTTGGACACCAGGGGGCAATTTAGCATGGCCAGTCTGTTTAACCGGCACATCTTTGGACACAAATGGGCAATTTCCCAGGAAGGAAACCGGGACACCCGGAGCAAAGCCATACAGATGCAAAGGAGAAACTGCAAACTCTACAAAGACAGTCAGCCAAGTCGGCAATCGAACCAGGGTCCCTGGCACTGTGAGGCAGCAATGCTAACCACTGTGCCATCGTGCCATCCTTTTCTTGTTTCCTCCTGACCCTTCCTGAGGGCAGTGAGTCTTTGCAGTCTTTGTTCTTCTTCTTTGCCTACAGGGTATGGTCCCCTAACCCAAATGCCCATCTTTGTCTGTAAGGAATGACAACTGAGTGGGAACGCCACCGACAACCTTGTTCTTCCTCCAACCCTCCTCTGATTCTGGACTCTGATTTTAGTCCTCTGACTAGACTCCCCTGATTTTAGCCCTCCGCCACTGGCCGTGCCTCTGAGCTCTGGAGTTCCCTCTCTGACCTCTCCGTCTTTCAAGACACTCACCTGAGACGTTTGATTATGAGAGACGCATATATATATATATATATATATATATAAATACAAGTTGGTGTTGAGGGCTGTTCTAGAGAGCAGGGAGCAGGTGATATAATGGAGAGCTTGTGGCACTCAAGAGATGGTGGGTGGGTGGAGAAGTGCTCAGGAAAAAAGAAAAGCAAAGAAAAAAAAATGGGTTTTGTTGTTCTGTCAGTCAATTTTCATTAAGCTGTGAAGCACCATCAAGAGCATTGTCTCTGATCTAGATTAAACCCCCTCACATTGTGGCTCCCCACAGTACCAATCTTGTCTCATTCATACAGTCGACTGAACAAGTGACTGTGTGAGGAGAATGAATGGTCTTTTTAGTCTGTGCCTCCCTGAAAGAAAGTTCACAGCTTGGACTGCGGCTGAATGAAGCAGTTTATAAACACCAGAGTATCTCAGCGCCCGTCACAAAGAATCTCATTGTCAGCTCACAATCATTTCTGCATCTCCCTGTGCAGTGGGGAGGGCTGAGGGGAAAAAGGAATCTGTGGGCTGTGGAGGTAGCCGTGCCACAGAATAACCTGACATGGTGATGCGAGGCTTCCTACAGCTCTTAACCTTTCAGGTCACTCTGCTGGCTGGTTAACCTTACACACTGTCGAGCTGGTTTGAACGAGAAGCATCGCACGGCTGTACTTTGCCTGAAGTATTTTCAGAAAAGCAGAGACAAAACAGAGAATGATTTCCATTATATTATCCGTTCCGCAACGCTGACTGACACATTTGAACAACTGCCATAGAATCCAACAGCACAGAGGAGGCCATTTGGCCCATCGTGCCTGTGCTGGCTCTGTGACAGAGACACCCCACAATTAGCTTCAACTCATCCATCACTGTACTGGAACCCAGACTGACACTGACCCGGCACTGTGGGAAACTGCCCTGGCATGTTCCAGAATCGTTGAATCCCTACAGTGCAGAAGGAGGCCATTTGGCCCATTGACTCTGCACTGCCAACAATCCCACCCAGGCCCCATCCCCGCAGCTCCACACATTCGGCATGGTGGCACAGTGGTTGGCACTGCTGCCTCACAGCGCCAGGGACCCGGGTTCGATTCCCAGCTCAGGTCACTGACTGTGTGGAGTTCGCACATTCTCCCCATGTCTGCATGGGTTTTCTCCAGGTGCTCCAATTTCCTCCCACACTCCAAAGATGTGCGGGTTAGGTGGACTGGCCATGCTAAATTGCCTCTGAGTGTCCAAAGATCTGTGGATTAGGTGGATTTGCCATGCAAAATTGCCGCTTAATATCCAAAGATGTGCGGGTTAGGTAGATTGGCCATGCTAAATTGCTCTTTAGTGTCAGAGGGTTAGCAGGTTAAATATATGGGGTTGTGGGGATAGGGCTTTGGTGGGATTGTGGTTGATTGGCCGAAATGGCCCCCTTTTGCACTGCAGAATTCTAGTCTATCATTGTCCCACTTCTCAGGGCTACCTGAAGCTTGTCAGGAGGACTGATAAGAGACAAGGGGCAAAGATAGAGGGATAGGGGAAGCAGAGAATGAAAGTGAAAATGAGCAAGAGAGGAAAAAGTGAGTTGTGATGAATCACTGAGAACAGCTCAGGGAAAAAAAATAGCCTACCGTATTGTGAAAGAGGAATTTCACCTCTGGTTTTAACAACAACTCGCCCAGTCAGAGCGAGAGAATAACAAATTGGACAAACCGTCTCATTTAACATCAAGGGACAACAGTACAAATTATTCTCAAAGCAGTAACTAATTCTGAGTGACTGACCTGTGCATACAACACTCTCATTGTAGCTGTCGCAAGACATTGCAATGTGACACACTCTACACGTCCTACACTACAATAGTGACAGCATGTCAACAACAATAACTTGCATTTGTACAGCACTTTTAAGGTCCCTCAGATGTCCTGAGGTGCTTTCTGGGAGCATTATCAAACAGAATTTGACACTGTGTCACTCAAGGAAATAGAATCATAGAATCCCTCCAGCGCGGAAAGAGGCCATTGGGCCCATCAAGTCTGCACAGACAGCAATCTGTGTGTGTTTACTCAGGGTGCTCCAGTTTCTTCCCACAATCCAAAGATGTGCGGGTTAGGTTGATTGGCCGTGCTAAATTGTCCCTTAGTGAGAGGGGGATTAGCAGGATAAATGTGAAGGGTTATAGGGCCTGGGTGTGATTGTGGTTGGTGCAGACTTAATGGGCCAGATAGCCTCCTCTGCATTATAGGCGTTCTAAGGTTCTAATCCCACCCAGGTCCTATCCCTGTAACCCCACATATTTACCCTGCTAGTCCCCCTGACACAAGGGTCAATTTTAGCATGGCCAATCAACCTAAGCCGCACATCTTTGGAGTGTGGGAAGAAACTGGAGTATCCAGAAGAAACCCGTGCAGACATGGGGAGAATGTACAGACTCTACTCAGATAGTCACCCAAAGCCAGAATTGAACCCGGGTCCCTGGTGCTGTGAGACAGCAGTGCTAACGAATGTGCCACCGCTACAAATCAAAGTTAAAGATTTTAAGGAATGAAGGAGAGAGGCAGAGATGTTTAGAGATGGAATTCCAGAGCTTAGGGCCTCATTTATGAATGGTGTTTAAAATCCAGTCTCTTCAAGAAGGCCAGAATCAGATCTCAAAAGAGAGAGAGAGAGAGAAAGTGTGTGTGTGAGAGAGAGTGTGTGTGTGTGTGTGAGAGAGAGAGAGAGAAAGTGTATGTGTGAGAGACTATGTGAGAGAGAGAGAGAGTGTGTGTGTGTGTGAGAGATGGAGAGAGTGTGAGTGCGTGTGAAAGATTGAGAGAGTGTGTTTCAGTGTGAGGGTGAAAGAGACAGAATATGCGAGTGTGTGTAGAGAGAGAGTGTGTGTGGGAGAGAATGTGTCTGAGAGTGTGTGTGTATGTGTCTGTGTGTGTGTGAGTGAGAGAGAGTGTGTGTGAGAGTATTTGTGTGTGTATGTGTGAGAGACTATTTGTGTGTGTGTGTGAGAGAGAGAGTACTTGTGTGTGTGTGTGTGAGAGAGAGGCTGAGAGTATGTGTGTGTGTGAGAGAGAGAAAGAGTATTTGTGTATGTGTGTGTGAGAGGGTGAGAGTGTGTGTGTGTGTGTGTGAGAGAGTATTTGTGTGTGTGTGTGTGTGTGTGTGTGAGAGAGAGAGAGAGAGTATTTGTGTATGTGTATTTGTGGTGTGTGTGTGAGAGAGAGAGAGAGTATTTGTGTATGTGTATTTGTGTGTGTGTGTGTGAGAGAGAGAGAGAGTATTTGTGTATGTGTATTTGTGTGTGTGTGTGTGAGAGAGAGAGAGAGTATTTGTGTATGTGTATATGTGTGTGTGTGAAGGATGTAACATTTTAAAAGTCAAGGCATTGTCTGATTGAGAATCAGTGCAGGTCAGCGAGCACAGGAGTAATAGGTGAGTGGGAATTCATGCAAGTACTTCAAAATAACTCAACTGGCGGTAAAGTACTTCAGGACGCACCGCGATTGTGTGAAGACATGATAGAAACATCCTTTCACACAGCAATCTTCAAACATTGCAGCTTCTCAGGGATGCAGAGAGGGCTTCAGAGAAAGAGGTATATTCAGAAGCAGAAAGGGTTACTGGATGAGTGACTTACTTTGTAATGAGCTTTTGTTGAATTTATAGTGTGTTTTGTTCTCTCAAACACTGTTAATCCATTTTAATGACCAACAGAAGGAATACTTGACATTCTTCCTTTGAAATATTCAAGAAGCCCACTCAGCTAATAGGGTACTTGCTGTTTTCTTGCCTCCCAACCTACCTTGTCTACATTATCTACACATTAAACAAAAAAAGACCAAGTTCAGTGCATTCCTCCATCCTTAACTGGCTTGTAAACAAAAGAAAGTTCCAGCCAAAGCTCCACTCATTTCCCAACTTGTTTTGCTAACTCCGCCAGTGCTGTGCTTCACAACTTCCAAGTGCAGAGAGAAGCAAGCATATTAACCGTCTCCACCAGACCATCCATAATCACTTGCACATTTCAGGATTCCTGTCACAAGGCATCTGTGAACCTTATTACTCCCTGGTTCAGTTTCCCAGAGGCACCAACTCTCACTGAGGTACAATTTCCTTGCCAGATGTTAGCGGGCCCCTGGTACCTTCCCAGCTGTACCTCGACGAGGGAATATACTTCAGCTACTGTGATCCTGTCCTTTCTGATGGGCAGTCGCTGGACCCTGCTTAGCTAGGCACAAGGATTCAGACTGAACTTTGCCCTCCATCGTTCAGCATTGCCCAGTCTAATTGGAGCAGCAGCTAACAGGGCAGAGGCCAGCTATCAATATTAGTACCTTCTGATCTTCCTGCCTCAATACCTGGCAAGGTGATGCTTTTCTATTGACCATAAGACCACAAGATGTAGGGGGCAGAAGCAGACCATGAGGCCCATCGAATCTGCTCCACCATGCATGGTGGCACAGTGATTTATATTGCTGCTTTACAGCTCCAGCAAGCTGGTTTGGATTCCCTCTGCAGGTTTCCTCCCAGTGCTCTGTTCGCTCCCACAGTACAAAAATTCTCAGGTTACATGCATTGTCTGTGCTAAATTGCCCCTTAGTGTCCAAAGATGTGTAGGTTAGGTGGATTGACCATGCTAAATTGCTCCTTAGTGTCCAAAGATGTGTAGGTTAGGTGCACTGGCCATACTAAATTGCCCCTTAGTGTCCAAAGATATGTAGGTTAGGTGGATTGGTCATGCTAAATTGCCCCTTAGTGTCCAAAGATGTGCAGGTGAGGTGGATTGGCCATGCTAAATTGCTCCTTAGTGTCCAAAGGTGTGTAGGTTAGGTGCATTGGCCATGCTAAATTGCCCCTTAGTGTCCAAATATGTGTAGGTTAGGTGGATTGGTCATGCTAAATTGCCCCTTAGTGTCCAAAGATGTGCAGGTTAGGTGGATTGGTCATGCTAAATTGCCCCTTAGTGTCCAAAGATGTGCAGGTTAGGGTGGATTGGCCGTGCTAAATTGCTCCTTGATGTTTCAGGAATTGCAGATTAGAGGGATTAGCGGGCAAGTGTGTGGTGTTACAGAGATGGGGCCTGGTTGGGATTGTTGTTGGTGCAGACTTGATGGGCAGAATGGCCTCCTTTTGCGCTGTATGATTTAATGGGATTTGACAACTGTTACGGATTTCCAAAGTCCTCAAGTTAGCCTAATTCCTTTTGCTATTTTTTTTTTTTGCCTTTTCTGAACCTCAAGGCACAGGGCAACTCTCTGTCGATTTTCTCAGTTTTCTCCTGATCGGCTCATGTTTATAATCTTGTAGGCACTTCCCTGGAATAACAACCAAAATAGAGTTCGAATCTCGCTCTGGCTCGTAAATCACCCATTTATGCAGTGACACGCAAAGCAAATAAAAACAGAAGTTGTGGGTTTGTTGTAAAAATACAACTGGTTCACCAATGTGGGGGAGGCGTTGATGCAGTCGTATTGCTGCATTAATAATCCAAAGAATAATGCTCTGGAAACCCGGGTGTGAGTCCCACCACGGCAAATGGTGAAATTTGAATTCAATAAAAAAAAATGGAATTAAAATTGATGACCATGAAACCATTGTCCTAAAAGAGCTCACCAATGCTCTTTAGAGAAGGAAATCTGTTGCCTTTACTGGTCTGGCTTACATGTGACTCCAGAGCCACAGCAATGTGGTTGATTTTTAAATGCACTGAGGGGTGGGCAATAAATGCTGACCTAGCCAGCGATTCCCATATCCCATGAACAAATAATTCTAAAAATGCCCTTCAGGATGGTGGATTTTTTCTTCCTACCCAGTCTGGACTGTACGTAACTCCAGATCCACCCTGTCTCATGGAGTCTTAATGTCTCAGGGCAACTTGGGATGACTAAAGTTAAAAAGACACTATTTATTAGTCGCAGATAGGCACTGCAATTAAGTTACTGCAAAAATCCCCTATTTGCCAATTCCGGCACCTGTTTGGGTTATACTGAGGGAGAATTTAGCATCTAACCAGCACAGCTTTCGGACTGTGGGAGGAAACCGGAGCACCCGGAGGAAACCCCATGTAAATACAGGGAGAATGTGCAGACTTCACACAGACAGTGACCCAAGCCGGGAATCGAACCTGGGTCCCTCTCACTGTAAGACATCAGTGCTAACCCACTGTGCCGCCGTGCTGCCCGTCCATTCCGTCCAATCTCTTGGAACTCAGATTTCTGCCCCCTCAATGAGATGC
Organism: Sphyrna mokarran; assembly: GCA_024679065.1. Classification (NCBI taxonomy): domain Eukaryota; kingdom Metazoa; phylum Chordata; class Chondrichthyes; order Carcharhiniformes; family Carcharhinidae; genus Sphyrna; species Sphyrna mokarran. The sequence goes on along the minus strand of JAGIQG010000031.1, from coordinate 22,092,338 downwards.
TTGTCCAGGTGTGGTGCTTATTCTTCCATGACACCCAAATGTTCGGCATGGTGTGGAGATGCCGGCGTTGAACTGGGGTAAACACTGTAAGAAGTCTTACAACACCAGGATAAAGTTAATTCCCATTCACCTGATGAAGGAGCAGCACTCTGAAAGCTTGTGACATTTGCGACCAAATTGGACTTTAACCTGATGTTGTGAGACTTCTTACCGTGTTTCCCCATATGTTAGACCAGAAGACCATAAGAAATAGGAACAGGAGTAGCCCCTCGAGGCTGCTCTGCCATTCAATAGGATCATGGCTGATCCGACATTTCTCGTGTCCACTTTCCCACCTTTCCCTGCAATTCCCTTACTGATCAAAAATCTATCTCAACTTTAAATATACACAAAGACTCCATCCTCACAGCTCCCTGCGGCGAGGCATCCCAAAGACTCTCAACTCTCTGAGAAGAAGTTCCTCCTTATCTCAGTCTTAAATTGGCACCCTTTTACTCTGAGCCTCTGCCCTCTGGTTCCAGATTATCCCAAAAGTGGAAACATCCTCTCAGCTTTTACCTATCAGGTGCCTTTAGAATCCTGTATGGTTCAATGAGATCCCCTCTCATTCTTGTAAATTCCAATGAGTAAAGTCCCAACCTCTTTAACATTTCCTCATAAGACAATCCGTTCAAGTTGCAGACCATCCTAATCACCTTCTTGGAAGGTCAGGAAGGTAGTCAAGAAGGCATACGGCATGCTCACCTTCATTGGCTGGAGCACTAAGTTTAAAAATTGGCAAGTCAACTTTATAGAACCTTAGTTAGGTCACACTGGGAATATAGTGTTCAATTCTGGTCGCCATGCTACCAGAAGGATGCGGAGGCTTTGGAGAGGGTACAGAAAAGATTTACCAGGATGTTGCTTGGCATGGAGGGCATTAGCTACGAGGAGAAATTGGAGAAACTTGGTTTGTTCTCACTGGAATGACGGAGGTTGAGGAGCGACCTGATAGAAATCTACAAGATTATGAGGGATGTGGAGTAGAGTGAATAGTCAGAAGCTTTTTCTCAGGGTGGAAGAGTCAATTACTAGGGGCGTAGGTTTGAAGTGTAAGGGACAAGTTTAAAAGAGATGTACGAGGCAAGGGTGGTGGGAGTCTGGAACTCGCCGCCGGGGGATGTAGTGGAAGTGGACACTGTAGTGAGTTTTAAGGGGTGCCTGATCCCCCCCACAATACACCCACCCCGAAATGCTGGTCTATCAATGTGAAGCACAGGGCTGTGTTTACTAACAATAACACTGGATTTCTGAGGACAAGTAGAGAACACACAGAAAAACCAAAGACTGTGCTTCAGACTGAACAATGAAAACTAACATCTCTTCAAACACGATGTTCAACCCTTTTTCAGCAGACAAAGAGGATGGATAAATAAGGAACTCTCAGCCCAGCTGTTGCAGTTACTGAATCATTGCATTGTCGACATTGAACTAAATATAGATTGAAAGCCAAGAGGTCCTTGGCTGTCAGAAAGAGCTTTGGTTACTGTCTGTACAGAGCTCTTTTCTCACAGTCCGCATTAAACATATTAATTCCCGTCGTGTTAGTCAAAGCTCAGTAAACAGATGCAGTGTTCAGTGGTGGGGGAGTGGGCTGGGGAGTGGTCTAACCACAAGGCGATTGGAACACACAAGGACCATCGAGCTATTTGGTACAATCATGGTCCATCTTTGTTTCAACTTCGTTTCCCTTCATCGACCTTCCGAGGAGATTCATTAGGATGGTCCCCAGTTTGGAGGGATTGTTTTATGAGAAAAGGTTAAACAGGTTGGGACTTTACTCATTGGAATTTAGAAGGATGAGAGGGGAACTCAATACAGGATTCTTAAGGCATCAGACAAAGTAAATGTGAGACATTTGGGATAATATAGAACCAGAGACTTTGGAGATGGTTCAGAAAAAATAGACCAGGATGTTGCCTGATATGGAGGGCATTAGCTCTGAGGAGAAGCTTGGTTTGTTCTCATTAGAATGACGGAGATTGAGGTTTCCCTATCCCCCGCCACCCCACATCTCCTGAGAGACCAAAAGTTCCTGTACCCCAGTCTTAAATGTATTCAACAATGGAAGACCCACCACACTCGATGCTCGAGAATTCCAAAGATCCAGAACATTATGAGTGGGGAAATTTCTCTTCATCTCAGTCCTAAATGATTGGCCTTTTATCCTGAGACTATAGTTTACGATCCAGCAGAAACAATCTCTCAATGTCCACCTTATACTTTTGAAGTTTGTTCATTCGTGTCACAAGTAGGCTTACATTAACACTGCAGTGAAGCTACTGTGAAAATCCCCCAGTTGCCACATTCCGGCGCCTGCTCGGGGACGCTGAGGGAGAATTTAGCACCTATCCGGCACTTCTTTCGGACTGTGGGAGGAAACTGGAGGAAACCCACGCAGACACGGGGAGAATGTGCAAACTCCTCACAGGTAATGACTCGAGATGGGAATCGAACCCAGGTCCCTGGCGCTGTGAGGCAGCAGTGCTAACCGTTGTGCCACCACACACTCACTGAAGGGTCAATGCATCTAACCCGCACATCTTTGGACTGTGGGAGGAAAACTGGCGCACTCTTATCAACTCCTATGAGTTTTGTATGTTTCAATGAGATCGCTCTTCATTCTTCTAAACCTGAGGATGTAAGCCCAATCCATCCAGTCTTTCACAAGAGGGCAACTCCCTCATTATAGTGACTAAATGAACATTTACTGTATTGTCTCTAATGCAAGTATATCTTTCTTAAATGTGGAGACCAAAACTGCACCAAGTTCCCCAGATGTTTTCTCACTTTGTATAACTTCAGTAAGACTTCTTTATTCTTGTAATCCATTCTCCTCACAATGAAGGTCAACATGCCACTTGCCTTCCTAATTGTTTGCTGCACCGACAACCTTCACGGAATGATTTCAAAAGGAACCAGATGGGCAATTGAGGGACAGAGTGGGAGAGAGCAGAACAGATTGGATTGTTCCACGCAGAGCGACCATCAACTCGATGGGCCAAGTTACCTCCTTTTTGTGTCCTCATGACTCAGAGACTGACCAGCCAGTAAGACCAGTTTCTGTTCTTGTGTGATGCTGTGGGGTAGCAAGGTGGCACAGTGGTTAGCACTGCTGCCTCACAGCACCAGGAACCGGAGTTCGATTCCTGGCTTGGGTAACTATTTGTGGGGAGTCTGTACTTTCTCCCCATATCTGTGTGGGTTCCCCCCGGGTGCTCCGGTTTTCTCCCACTGTCCAAAGACGTGCTGATTAGGTCAACTGGCCATGCTAAATTGCCAGTTAGTGTCAAGGGGATTAGCAGGGTAAATGCAAGTGGTTACGGCAGTAAGTTTGTTTATGGTATAGACTCAATGGGCCAATGGCCTCCTCCTGCACTGTAGGGATTCTAGGAAAAGCAAGTGAATACCTGCTGGGACCACCACTCAGTAAGGTCAAACATACAGAGAAAGAGATTAGAATAGCTGTCTTTAGAAGTTTATTTATTAGTATCACAAGTAAGGCTTACATTAACTGCAAAAAGTTACTGTGAAATTCCCCTACTCACCATACTCCGGCACTCGTTCAGGTCAACACACCCTACCAGCACGTCCTTCTGTGGAGGAAACTGGAGGGATCCCATGCAGACATGGGGGAGAACTTGCAGACTCCACACAGACAGTGACTCAAGGTGGGACTTGAATCCAGGTCCCTGATGCTGTGAAACAGTAGTGCTAACCACAGTGCAACTGTGTCACCCATTTTCTGGATGAGGACAATCGATGCTTGAAATGCAGGCTGAAGAGAGACAGTGTTTAGAGACTACTTCACCCATGAACAGGAGGAGAAATTGGGTTGACTGCGCCTGAATTCACTGGAATTTAGAAGAATGAGACAATCTCATTGTACAAAATTCATAAAATCCTTGAAGTGCAGAAGACTGCAATCCCACCCAGGCCCCATTCCTGTAACCCATACAATTACCCTAGCGAGTCCCCCTGAAACTAAGGGGCAATTTTGCATGGACAATCCCCCTAACCAGCACATCTTTGGAGTGTGAGAGGAAACTGGAGCACCCAGTACACACAGACATGGGGAGAAAGTGTAGACTCCGCACAGACAGTGACCCCCATGTTGGGAATTGAACCTGGGTCCCTGGCACTATGAGGCATCAGAGCCAACCACTGTGCTTCCGTGTCGCCCAATTCTGACAGAGTTGGACAGACTGGATGTTGTTTGCTTCAGCTGGGGAGAGGGTGGAGTGCGGGGATCTAGAACAAGGGGTTACAGTCTCAGGATATAGAGTAAGACTGGGGGAAGAGTAACGTCTTCACTCAGAGGATGCTGACCCTGTGGGATTCACTACCATAGAAGACTGTGGAGGACAAGTCACTGAATGTATTTGAGAAAGAAACTGGTGGATTTCCAGACATGGAAGGAGTATGGCGGTGGGATAGACAAGCCATAATCACATTGAATGGTGTAGTAAGTTCGAAGGACTGAATGCCTTATTGCTGCACTCTATGTGAGCGTGACTGTGCTGGCGGGGAATGTATTGCCGACTGGCTGAGTCCAGGGAATTTGGGAACTTCTCTACACATTGCCAACTGGGGAAGTCAAACAAATTTCATTCATGAAAACAGTTCACTAAAGGTAAAGGACGGAACCACTGGACTGTGCAAAAATAGGAGCTATGATTCATATTCAACTCACTGACTGACGTGACAAATCACCAAGGGATAAAGCAGCTGATGTGATTCCTGGTTTAGTTTGATTTTTTAACGGGTTCTGGGACAGGCTGTCACAAGAACAGCTCATTTCCAAATATGATACTGGGAGAAACAATCTCATCTATTCCTGCTGGAATATTCAACAGGGGGATGGCACAGTGGTTAGAACTGCTAGAGGGCTAAATTTTGAGGACCACTTGCTGAACAGGAGCCCTCGAGTATGGAAAATTAAATGATTAAAGAGTTTCTCTCTCTTTCTTCCCCCTAATTTTGGTGATGCAGTGGTTAGCACTGCTGCCTCAAAGTGCCAGGGATCCGGGTTGAATTGCACTGCTGCTTCACAGCACCTGGCTGTGATTCCTAGCTTGGGTCACTGTCTGTGGAGTTTGCACATTCTCCCTGTGTCTGTGTGGGTTTCCTCCAGGTGCTTTGGTTTCCTCCCACAGTCCAAAGATGTGGAGATTAGGTGGGCTGGCAATGCTAAATTCTCCTTTTAATGTCAGGAGGATTAGCTAGGGTTAATGCATGGGGTTACAGGGGTAGGGTGGGAGTGTGATTAGTACAGAATGGCCTCCTTCTACATTGTATGAGTTTATGATGTCAAGGTTTGACATTTGATATCAATCAGGTTGGTGCATTCACCGACTCAGCTTGCTGTAGTATTTGGCAGCTTAGATGATTCTGCGTTTTGAGATTGCCAGCACCTTCGCAAAGAAAACTCTTTGCAGGCACAATTGTTACTCAACTATCCACCCCATTTTCTTGGGAAAGAGATCAAATGGGGGGAAGAATGACCACAATGTTGGCTTTGATATTCTGGATGAGGACTGTCGATGCTCGAGATGCAGGTTGAGAAAAGATTGTGGTTAGAGACTACTTCACACATGAACAAGTCTGACACTTTTGTATGTCCCAGCTTTGATCCCGTTCTGGCAGTGTACAAATGGAAAAGACTGCAGCACACAGTAGTGAAGGCAGAGTTTGCACTGGAATTGTGGAACTTCCATTCCGTGGTTCGAGTTATGCATAATGTTGTTAGGTTCCTGCTTAAATTGTGCGGACGATATTAAAAAAAAAACTAATGTAGACAAGAGGATTGTAGAAAATAGCAGAAGGAAGCTATTCATCCCATTATGACTGCCATTCCTGGGAATCAGACTGGTAAACCTTCACTGCACTCCCTCTGTGACAAATATAGGTTTTCTTACATAAAGGACGCGTTGAAATAAGCACAGAGTCACCAGATCACTTCAATCTTTGACAGCAACCCGCTCAAGCAATGGACAGAGAAATGTAGATGCAGTTTCTTTCAATGTGAATTCAATCTCTGCAGGTTCCCGCAGTGCTCCGAGAGGCAGGGGAATGGGGAGCAGAGAGTGGGCAAGAGAGGGAGAAAGTTGAGGGGGTTAGGCATGGAGAGAGAGCAGAGAGACTTTCAGGATTTGCTGAAAGGGAATTATTTACTATTCACATTGATGGACTGCTGAAAGCTGGTGCCTCATTTTAAGGAAAGGAAAATGATTTTCCAAAACACAAGGTCTAGAGTTTCCTTGTCCAGGGGAAGTGACTGGCTCCTGGAAACGGTTAGCAGCTGGATCGGATCTCACTTCCAGAATCACAGAACCTGGGGAAAAACCTGCCTCAGGGAATGAATGAGCTGCTGCTGCTGCTGCTGTCAGCTCCTAGTTTTTGCCCACATCTGGAGATTATTTCAATGGATTTTCACTGGTCAAAACTGAGAAGCATCGATGCTTGTAAGTGTTGTTGGTTGAGAGATAAATAGTGGGCAAGATCTCACTGGGGTATATGCTCCACACACACTGACTCTTACTGGGATATGGATTTAGCACACACTGACTCTGACTGGGGGTATGTGTTCCATACACACTGACTCTCACTGGGGTATGGGTCCCACACACTGACTCTCACTGGGATACGGGTCCCACACACACTGACTGTCACTGGGGTATGGGTCCCACACACACTGACTCTCACTGGGATACGGGTCCCACACACACTGACTCTCACTGGGATACGGGTCCCACACACACTGACTCTCACTGGGGTACGGGTCCCACACACACTGACTCTCACTGGGATACGGGTCCCACACACACTGACTCTCACTGGGGTACGGGTCCCACACACACTGACTCTCACTGGGTACGGTCCCACACACACTGACTCTCACTGGGGTACGGGTCCCACACACACTGACTCTCACTGGGGTACGGGTCCCACACACACTGACTCTCACTGGGGTACGGCTCCCACACACACTGACTCTCACTGGGGTACGAGTCCCACACACACTGACTCTCACTGGGGTACGAGTCCCACACACACTGACTCTCACTGGGGTACGAGTCCCACACACACTGACTCTCACTGGGGTACGAGTCCCACACACACTGACTCTCACTGGAGTATGGGTTCCATACACACTGACTGTCACTGGGGTACGGGTCCCACACACACTGGCTCTCACTGGGGTACGGGTCCCACACACACTGATTATCACTGGAGTATGGGTTCCAAACATACTGACTGTCACTGGGGTATATGCTCCACACACACTGACTGTCACTGGGGTATATGGTCCACACACACTGACTGTCACTGGGGTATATGCTCCACACACACTGACTGTCACTGGGGTATATGCTCCACATACACTGACTCTCACTGAGATATGGGTCCCACACACACTGACTGTCACTGGAGTACAGGTCCCACACACACTGACTCTCACTGAGATACTACGGGTTCCACACACACTGACTCTCACTGGGGTACGAGTTCCACACACACTAACTCTCACTGGGGTACGGGTCCCACACACACTGACTCTCACTGGGATAAGGGTTCCACACACACTGACTCTCACTGGGGTACGGGTCCCACACACACACTGACTCTCACTGGGGTACAGTTTAATGCTGCGGGACCTTTGAACCCAGCCAAGAGGGCAGACAGGCTGTCATGCTTTAATGTCTTGTGCCTTGGAGTGTGCTGCACTCTCTCAATACCACACTGTGGGTGGTCAGCCTGGATTTTGTGCTCCATAAAGTCACAGAGGTTTACAGCATGGAAACAGGCCCTTCAGCCCAATTTGTCCATTTTTAACACTAGTTTTAACACTAAGCTAATCCCAATTCCTCTCTCTTACCCATCTAACTGTCTAAATGCTCTCTGAAGGACAAAATTTACCTGCCTCTATGACGACCTCTGGCAGCTTGTTCCAGACATTCGCCATCCCCTGCGTGAAAGAATTGCCCCTCCGAATCCTTCTGTATCTCTCCCCTCTTGCCTTAAACTTATGCCCTCTCGTTTTAGACTCCCCTCCCTTTGGGAAAAGATATTGACTATCTCACTGATCTGTGCCCCTATTATTTGATAGACCTCCGTAAGATCACCCCTCAGTCTCCTACGCTCCAGGGGAAAAAAAATCCCAGAGTATCCAGCCTCTGCTAAAAACTCAAACCATCAAGTCCCTGTGGTATCCTAACCCCAGTAGCATCCAGGCTCTGATGTGGGATTCGAACTCACAACTTTCTGATTCAGAGGCCTGAGCGCTTACCCACTGAGCCACAGCTGGTACCCAGCACTGTTTCCACCCCCGCCCCCAGCATTGCTGCCTCTGGATGATCTCAGCTCCTGAACGATAATTCCAAATGATTTTTCCTGGTATTCTGTCATTACTAAATATGCCGCAGGGAGCTGGGTAATTGGGAAAAGTCTTCATTGTTCGAAAGCTCCGGTTGTGACAGGACTCTTATCACACTGGATCTGTGATTGATGAGAGCTCAATCCTCCTGGGATAAGATCAATGAGAATAGAAGCTACGAAAAAAACCTGAAACTGCTTCCTCACTCTTTAACACATACATGCGAGAAACACATTTGTTTTTGTTTCTCTCTGCGGATTCTTGACTTGGCATTCAAACCGTTTCTATTTTTTTCTTGGCTCTGTGGGACGATAATGACAGCACAGTTGAGGAATTAAGACAGTCATAAACAAACTTTCAAAGAGTCACAGTCAGCTTTGGCCTTACATGGAGAGTGACAGAGCGTGTGCAATGTTGCTTTGTCAGATTCAGGAGGCTGTGCTGTGGGATTTGGAATGATTCCTGCCCTTCCAGCTTGTGGGCCTTTAAGCTGTGAAAACTCAGACAGAAAAGAATGACTTTCAACATTTTCCAGGCTTGCATTCTCTCCTTTAAAACTCCTGACCTCCATCACTCCCCAATCTGCAACCCCACAATACCTTCCTCCCATTCTCTGTAACTACTGATTCTCACTGGGGTACAGGTTCTACACACACATTGACTATCACTGGGGTACAGGTCCAACACACACTGACTCTCACTGGCGTACGGATTCCACACACACTGTCCCTCACTGGGGTACACGTCCCACACACACTGATTCTCACTGGGATATGGGTTCCACACACACACTGACTCTCACTGGGGTATGGGTTCCACACACACACTGATTCTCACTGGGGTATGGGTTCCACACACACTGATTCTCACTGGGGTATGGGTTCCACATACACACTGACTCTCACTGGGGTATGGGTTCCACACACACACTGACTCTCACTGGGGTATGGGTTCCATACACAGTCAATCTCACTGAGATATGGGTCCCACGGACATTGACTCTCATAGGGATGTGTGTTCCACACGTACTGACTATCACTGGGGTAGGGGTTACAGAAGCACTATATCTGACTGGGTCCAACTCAATTACAGCAATTTAAAGCAATTCAGACAGAGCCCTGAACTTTTTAAAGAGGTGCAAAGACTTCAAAAAGCAAGGAAGTCATGAAGAAACTTTATAAAACACTTTTATAATTCGCAATTCCTAATTCAGGGAGAAGATGAAGGCTTTAGAGAGAGTGGAGAAAATAGTGATGAGAATAATTTCAGGGATGTTGCATGGATAGATTGGAGAAGATCTTAGAGAAGCAAAGGAATCTCCAATGTTCAAAACCATGGGAGACTTGGACAGAGTGGATAGAGAGAAGCTGTTCCCACGAGTGAAGGATTCAGAAGCAGAGGGCTTTGATAGAAGGGAACTGGCAAGTGGACCAGCAAGGCAGCAAGTAGCTACAGTCTGCTCGAACTATCAGGAAGAGTAGTGGGAGCAGATGCAATCATGGTTTTCAAGTGGAATTTGATTGATATATGGATGGAAAAATCTTGCAGGGCTGTGGGGAAAGGACAGGGGAATAGGCCAGCTAAACTGCTGTTGTAGAGAGCCGAGTCGGGTCACAATAGGCTGAATGGACACAGAAAGAGGCCAGGGGCTGATTCAGGTACAGACAGTGGCATAAACAGGTAGGTAATCAAAGCAGACCCTGTCAGTAGCTGGTAATGTAGGCAGTGGAAAGAACCAGTGGATAATGTCAGCAGAGAGATGGGGCTCGGTGGTACAAGTGGTGATCAACAGCTTCATATCTGCTCAAGATGCGCCACCCAACTGATAGTTCGGAAGTAAAGCTAAATGTGTCTTTAAGTTAGGGTTTTCGAAGAAATTATGTCAAAAAAGAACCATCTTTACTAGGATCAATCTTCAGTACGTCAAATGCCTTTGAAACGTCAGATTGTCTCCACGGTGAAGTCAACAGTGGCCTCTGGTTTGCCAGTGTAGTAGGTAGGAGATTCATACTTTAACCACTTAAAGTATAAACTGGTACAGCAAACTCTCATTTCAACAGCTCAACCCCAGGCAATGTGCACAGTCTTGTTTCCCTTATTTGGGAAAGATGTAATAGCATTGGAGGCAGTTCAGAGGAGCTTCACCAGATTGATTCCAGAGAAGAGGGGTTTGTCGTATGAAGAGAGATTTGAACAGTTTAGGCCAATACTCTCTGGAATTGAGAAGAATGAGGGGAGATCAAATTGAGGTATACAAGATGATAAAAAGTATGGATAAGGTAGACGTGGGGAGGATGCTTCCTCTTGTGAGGCATTCTGGGTCACAGTCTTAGGATAAAGGGGCAGCAAATTTAAAACAGAGTTGAGGAGAAACTACTTCTCTCAAAGGGTTTGTGAATCTGTGGAATTCACTATCCCAAACTGTGATGGATGCTGGGACAGTGAGTAAATTTAAGAAGGAGTTAGACGGATTTTTTAATGGGTTGAAGGGTTATGGGGAGAAAGTAGCAACAATGGGGATGAGGAGCATATCAAGCATGATCGAATGATCAAAAAAATGTGTGGGATAGATGGATTGGCCATGCTAAATTGCCCCTTAGTGTCGGGGGAAGTAGCTAGAGTAAATACATGGAGTTATGGGGATAGGGCCTGGTTGGGATTGTGGTCGGTGCAGACTCAATGGGCAGACGGCCTCTTTCAGCCAATTCATATGATTCTACGAATGTCTGTGCAGATGCTGTGGGCTGAATGGGCTAATTCTGCTCCTCTATCTCATGAACTTATGAACGATGGGGCAGGGGGAGCAAAGTAGGACTTGAAACAACACAGCTGTGCTTACCTGTGACCCAGCAAGTTCAATAAGAGGAGACCAAAGTGGGAGGGGAAATTTTAAAGAAAGAATGAGGGAATTGTTCTGGGTTATCGCAATGCTAAAAGGAATACGTTATCCTTAGTTTCCAGCTCTGGGCCACTACTCCCCATTCCAGAGATCGCAATCAGATCCGATTGCCCTGCCTACCCCATCAACAAACAACAGGCTCGGCTGTTCTCCAGGGGATGGGAGAGTGGAGAACATTTCCGATTGCTGTACAATTATGATGCACATTCCGAGATTCAGATCTCTTCAGATGTGAGACTGCACTGGGCAGTGTGTTGTGTGGGTGAAGCGTCAGAGAGAGAGAGAGAGAGAGACGGATGATTTATTGCAGAATCTATTTTTGCATCTCCTCAGTTTTTTTTTCCCACCTCTTCCCTGTTTCCCTGCCGACCTTTGCCTCTCAGCTGAAGCTCAGTGCTGGTGTTCTCCTTGGAAGCAAGAGTGTGTGTGACTCATGCCATGGCTTCCAGCCAGGTTATGGGCAGGCTCATTAACTACCGATGTGGTGAACTGACTGTCCCCTGCCTTTCCGAGGAGATGGGTTGCAAAGCAACGCAGAAATTCAAGCTAAGCTCGAGCAACATAAAGCGTTAGATCTGAACCGACGCTCATCCCATCAATGAGGAACAGACGTATTCACTCTTCTGGTGGAGATAGAGGCCATTGAGGCAACCCCGCTAGGAAATTGGGGACGGGGGTTGCCCTTGGGTAGTATCAGCCTGGCTAAGCCAGTCTTGTCCGTTGGCACTGCTCGGTGCCTGGTGCCCCTTGGGCAGTGCCAAGGAGTACCCCCCTCCCCCATCCCCAACCTTCTGGAAGAGCCTTAATGGCGTCCATCCTCACCAGAGGGATGAACATAGCTATTCTCCCTTTGATGGGGTGGGGGAGTAATTGTAATCTCCACAGTTGGGAATGTCCTCTAGCTGGGGGAGGAGAGGTGCGGGGATAGCGGGTAGGGACACTAGCAGGCACACTCAGCAGGTCGGGCAGCATCTACGAAGACAGAAACAGATGTTTCCAGTCACTGACCTTTCGTCTGCACAGTGAATAGTTCAAGAATGTAATGGGTCCTGGGCGAGTGAAGGGGGCAACTCAACAGTCCCTGGTATGGCCAAACCTAAAGGGTTATAACCCCACAAGGGCACGGACCAGAGGCTGAAAAGTGGGGTGAGAAGGAGTGGCTCATTTTTTCCCCCCCCTCTTTTATGGCTGACGCAGACACAATGGTAAGCTTTTCGTAGTTCTACGGAAAGGGGGAAGGCGGAAAAAGTATAACAGGGAACATCTGTGCTGGGATGGAGTACAGGAGACATTAAAACATTCTTCCCGTGTCTGCATGGGTTTCCTCAGGGTGTTCTGGTTTCCTCCCACAGTTCGGAGCTGTGTGGCTTTAGTGCATTGGCCATGCTAAATTGCCCCTTAGTGTCCCAGGACATGTAGGTTAGAGGGATTCGTGGGGTAAATATAAGTCCATTAGACTTATTCAGGCAATTAAGTCTGCTCCGCCATTCAATCTTGGCTGATATTTTTCTCATCCTCATTCTCCTGCCTTTTCCCCGTAACCTCTGATCCTCTTATTAATCAAGAACCCATCTATCTCTATCTTAAAGACACCTGCCCTCCACAGCCTTCTGCGATAAGGAGTTCCACAGATTCAGCACACTTTGGCTGAAGAAATTCCTCCCCATCTCTGTTTTAAGGGATTGTCCCTTTAGCCTGAGGGTGTGGGGTTACAGGGATGGAGTGGGATTGTTGTCAGTACAGACTTGGCAGGCTGAATGGCCTCTTTCTGCTCTGTTGGGATCCTATGATTCATTGCGGAGTATCAGGTTTACTGACACCCCAGAATCTGGCTCTGTACCTGAAGCAGTCTGAGGAGTGGAGTTAAGTTTGTAAACAATCTGGTGAAGAGACGACGGCCTTTGAATTTCAGAGGTGTTGTTCGTCAAGTGCTGCAGCAGGCCAAGGATAGGGAAATCAAATGTGAAGGCAAAGTAGAGAATGCATTCATCTCTCCCACCTCTCATCCTGTCTCAAACCATTAGCCAAGTACTTGCTCTTTCAAACTTGGGACATGAACTCTTGACTTTTCCACAATATTTACCTTATCCCAGTCTGACCTACATGTGACTCCAGCGCCACAGTAATGTGATTAACTCTCAACTGCCCTCGGGCAACTAGAGATAGGCAATAAATGCTGGCCAGCCAGCGATGCACGTGTCCCATGAACAAATTTTTTTCCATTTCTCGCGCTACCCAATCATTGCATTCACTTTGAACAAAGTAAATATCTTTGCAGAACATTTATCTTGTACCAGCATTCCCTCCCACCAGAGCTCTGCAATGATACAAGTGCTTCTTATCGTTATGTCAAGCTGATGGCTGAATGATATTATCATTAGGCTATTAACCCAGAAACTCAGCTAATGTTCTGAGGACCTGCGTTCGAATCCCACCACAGCAGATGATGGAATTTGAATTCAATAAAAAAAAATTGGATTAATTATATGGCTGCACTAAATCAGTCACTGGAGAAAATTCACACAAAATACTTTTTGGAGCTGGTTGCGCAGTTGGTGTTGTCTCTGAACTAGTAACTCAGGGACCCAAGTAATGTTCTGGGGACCTGGATTCAACTCCCACCACATCAGATGGTAGAATTTGAATTGAATGAAAGATTTGGAATTAAGAATCTACTGATGACCGTGAAACCATCGCCGCTTGTCAGAAAAACCCATCCGGTTCACTAATGATCTTTAGGGAAGGAAATAGAAACATAGAACATAACACAGTACAGCCCTTCGGCCCTCAGTGTTATGCCGAGCTAAGTTCAAACTCTAGATCAAGCTATCCCACTCCCTGTCATTCTGCTGTGCTCCATGTGCCTATCCAATAATGGCTTGAAAGTTCCTAAAGTGACTGACTCCACTATCACAGCAGTCAGTACATTCCACACCCCAACCACTCTCTGAGTGAAGAATCTACCTAGGACATCCCTCCTATATCTCCCACCATGAACCTTATAGTTATATCCCCTAGTAACAGCTACGTCCACCCGAGGAAATAGCTACTCTATCCCCTCATCATCTTATAAACCTCTATTAAGTCGCCTCTCATTCTCCTCTGCTCTAAAGAGAAAATCCCCAGCTCCCTCAACCTTTCCTCATAAGACCTACCTCCAAACCAGGCAGCATCCTGATAAACCTCCTCTGCACTCTCTCCAATGCTTCCACATCCTTCTTATAGTGAGGTGACCAGAATTGAACACAATATTCCAAATGTGGTCTCACCAAGGTCCTGTATAGTTGCAGCATAACCCCACGGCTCTTAAACTTAAAACCCCCTGTTATCTGAAATCCCACTAAAATCAGGGATTACCCAGTCTGGCCTACATATGACTCCAGAGCCACAGCAATTGACTCTCAACTGCCCTCAGGCAGTAAATGCTAGCCCAGCCAGAGATGCCCACATCCCACAGATGAACGAATAAAAGATCTTTGGGGGATTTTGAGAGAAAGCTTTTTTTTTACCCAGAGAGCGGTGACGGTCTGGAATGCGCTGCCTGGGACGGTGGTGGAGGTGGAAGGATGGTGGAAGCAGGATGCCTGCATCCTTTAAAAATGATGTGCAGATCCCGGATGGGGGCACAGTAAGAAGTCTCACAACACCAGGTTAAAGACCATCAGGTTTGTTTGGTGGTGCGAGCTTTTGGAATGCGCTCACCTGATGAAGGGACAGGCAAATAAACCTGTCGGACTTTAACCTGGTGTTGTGAGACTACTTATTGATCCTTTAAAAATACCGTAACATTTAAGTCTCTGGGCCAAGTGTTGGCAAGCAGGATTAGGTGGGCAGGTCAGAGCCTTGCGTGTGTCAGTGTGGACCCTACGGGGTGAGAGGCCTCTTCTGCACTGCAGTGTTCTGTGATTCTGAATGTTTGGAAGACTCCCTGGCTCACTCTGGAAATCCCAAGGGCATCTGGAGACAACATTTGGGCTCAGAACACCCACAGGAACTGATAGCGTCACCCGAGACATCTCTCTTGCCTTTCATCTCACACGGCCTTTGATGCTCCCCCTTGTTCGATTGCCTCTGCATTTCAGTAATTTGTTATGCAGAGAAAGTGACACACATTCCATTCTGACCAGACTGGGAAACAGGAAATCAAGGGAACGAATTACGTTCCAATGTTTGTAAACCTTCTCGCTGCGGCTCTGGGCCTCTGTCGCTCCTCATTTCTCTGGGCAGGACGCTGTTTAGATAGGGAGGTCAAACTGCCTGCGAAATATCTCTTTGAACTCTGGGGAGATGAGGGCCATTCAGGAATCGGTGGGAAGACAATCGTACAGTGCAGAGGTTTCAGACTGGCTCAGGTTTGGTGAGACCTTGTCAGAGCAGATCAGAGATTAAGTTTCTGGAATGGTGATAGCTCAGAAGGAGGCCATTCATCATGGGGCGGCACGGTCATTAGCACTGCTGCCTCACTGCGCTCGGGACCTGGGTTCGATTCCCGGGTTTGGGTCACTGTGTCGCAGAGTTTGCACATTCTCCCCGTGTCTGCGTGGGTTTCCTCCGGGCGTTCCGGATTCCTCCCACTCCAAAGATGTGCAGCTTAGGTGCACTGGCCATGTAATCCTTCACTTGGTGGCACGGTGGTACTGGTTAGGTGGATTGGCTATGCTAAATTGCTCCTAAGTGTCGGGCGGGGGGTGATGGTCAGCAGGGTAAATATGTGGGGGTACGAGGAAAGGGCCTGGCTGGGATTGTTGTCGGTGCAGGCTTAATAGGCTGGACGACCTCCTTCTGCATTTACTGATTCTATGATTTTTATCTCCTTGTGTCCATGCTGCCTGTGTCAAATAACTATTCTTCCTGCCTTTTCCTTAAGTACCCTGGATTCCTTTATCTTCAGCTAATGATCTGATGCTCTTTTGAGAACCTCGAATGAATGTTCCCCCAGCTCACTTTCAGGCAGTGCATTCCACACTCTCCGAGTGAAATAGTTTCCTTCATGTTATTCCGCTTCTTTTGCCAATCACTTAAAATTTCCAGATCTCAACCCTCTGCTGGTGGGTCTGCTCTGTCGAGACAACTCATGATTTTGAACAATCTCCATCAAGCCTTTTCTCAATCTCCTTCTCTCTAAGGAGCCAAATCCCAACTTCTCCAATCTTTCCACACAACTGAAGTTCTTCGTCCCTGGAATCATTCTCATAAATATTTTCTGCACCCTCCCTAATGCCTTCACATGAAGTGTGTTGCCCAGAATTGAACACAATACTCCAGTTGATTCTAGACCAGTGTATTATTTTCTTCAGCCATGGTTCATGGGTGTCTCTGGCGAGCCAGCATTTATCGCCCACCCTGAGTTGCTCTTGAGATGGTGGTGGTGAGCTGCCTTATTGAAACAGTGATACAACTGAGTGGTTTATTAGACCACTGCAGAGGGGCAGCTGAGAATCAACACATTGCTGTGGCTCTGGAGTCATATGTAAGCCAGACTGGGTCAGGGCAGCAGATTTCCTTCCCGAAAGGACATTCGTGAACCAGATTTTTCCGACAATCGACAATGGTTTTATGGTCATTGGTAGATTCTTAATTCCAGATATTTTCTTTTTGAATTCAAATTCTGGATTCGAACCCAGGTCCCCAGAATGTTAGCTGAGTTTCTGGGTTAATAGTCTCGTGATAATATCACTAGGTATCATTTAGATCTCTGGGGATGCCACTCAAGAGGATAGAGCCATGAAGAAGGCTTATATTGGGTTTGTGTGTATTAACAGAGGGTTTGAGTTTAAGAGTCGTGGGGTTATTGTGCAACTATATCAGTTGTTGTTGAGACCACATTTGGAATATTGTGTTCCGTTGTGGTCACCTCATTATAAGAAGGATGTGGAAGCATTGGAGACAGTGCAGAGATCATTTATCAGGATGCTGCCTGGTTTGGAGGGTAGGTCTTATGAGGAAAGGTTGAGGGAGCTGGGGCTTTTCTCCTTAGAGCAGAGGAGGATGAGAGGCGACTTAGTAGAGGTTTATAAGATGATGAGGGGGGATAGATAAGAGTGGACATGCAGAGACTATTTCCTCGGGTGGATATAGCTGTTACTAGGGGACATAATTATAAGGTTCATGGTGGGATATATAGGAGGGATGTCCGAGGTAGATTCCTTACTCAGAGAGTGGTTGGGGTGTGGAATGGACTGCCTGCTGTGATAGTGGAG